>PVJA010004016.1:0-89823 GCA_004027025.1 Myocastor coypus | reverse complement strand
CTCCTTCCCTTCCTTCCTTTCCTCTTCCCTCCTTTCTTCCCTCTTTCCTTCCCTCCTTTCCTCCTCCTTCCCTCCTTCTTTTAAATACATGCCCACAGAATTCTCATAACGGGCCAGAGCCTAGGTTTGCTGCAGCAAACATCATGTTAGCCTCTGCTACCCAGGAGCTTGGAGTCCAATGGAGGAGCCCAAGAACAAGAAACCTGACAAGCAGGCAGCTTGTATGTGCTGTGTCCCGTGATGTTGGAGAAAGGGAGGAAAACACAGAAGCCAAGAATGCTAGGAGCAGAGGTGCAGAGTGCAAAGAAGCAGATGAGGAAAGACCTCTCAAGGGAGCTTGAGGCGAGCAGGTCAGGGAACAGCGCTTACACTGCAGGTCAGCAAATGCAAGGGCCCTGAGGTGAGGAAGAAGCCTGAGTGTTTGTGGAGAGACAGGAAACCAGTTTGGCTGAGTGAGGGGAAGAGTAAGAAGTGAAGTCAGAGCAAAGGCAGAGGCCCATGGCAAGGAGCCTCATTTCTATTCTGAGTATAACAGGACCCCTTGCCAGGTTTTGGACGGACTGTGGCAGGGCCTGAACTTCCTCAGAAACCCCTTGGCTGCCAGGTGCACAGCTGACTTGGAGCAGCACTGTGGAGACAGGGACACCACAGGGTGGAGCCTGCAGCACCTCACCAAGAGCCTGAGGGCAGGGACCCCAGGAAACACAGGCACACAGCACCTGAAGGGGCCTGGGAGGCTGCCCAGGGCCCAGTCCAGGTCCCTCAATCCTCCAGCCACAGAACCCCAGTGGAGAAATAAATTGTAGTCAGGTCCATGAATGTAATATCCATAGTGGTTTATAGAGAAAGTGTTGCTTTTAAATTTTTTTTTTTTATTCTCCATAATCCTCTGGTCACTCTAGGTTTCCCCAGGGTCACAACAAAGTTCATTGGGGCAGGATGCATCAGCCCCAAGGGGGTCAAGACAACCTTCTGGGCCTGGAGATGAAAATTCTGGGTTATCTCTTAGTGATCTATCTATCTATCTATCTATCTATCTATCTATCTATCTATCTATCTATCATCTATCTATCATCTACTTGGCTTTTTGTTTTTGTTGCTTTTGAAACAGGGACTAGTTGCATGGTAGAAGCTGTCCTTGAACTCTCTTACGTAGCTCAAGCTGGCCTTGAAATTCAAGGCCCTCCTCTTGACTCAGTCTCCTGAGCACTAGCATTATAGACATGATACCTGGCTTGGAGCTTATATTTCCTGCTAGTTTCTATATCATTGTTGCTTAGGTTATTTAATTGATGCTGACAAGGTACATAGAATGTAAATAAGAGTTGTACATGAACTTCACGAATGCATTTATTGAGGAAGGTCATTATCATATTTTCTGATGGATTAGATAACAAAAAATATTTGAAGTTCATGGCTTCAGTTAACATGACATCAGAAACTCTTAATGACTCCGATTTATGCTTAGTTTATCTGTCTCCTAGGGCTGTGAGCACTGGGGGACAGGAATGGTGGGTGATTTACTGGCTGTGAGATCTTAAGATACCTAGATTTAGCAAATAAAAATGCAAGATGCTCCATGAATATTTTTGGTGTGTCTCTGGGAACATATTTATTTGGTACATATTTATATTGCACAAGTACTTGCTATGTGAAAGGAAAATGAATTTTAACTGCTAACCTATGTTTAAACTGCACACTATTAAAGTCCCAGAGCCTAATTCAGGTGCTGTCAGGATGGGGATACTTTTGAAAAAATATCTGCAGGCATTGTCACATAGTAGGGATAGAAACTGGCCCCTCTGCAAATGGGGAGAGCTAAGGGCTAATACGTCAACAAACCATTTTATCTTTTTGATAAATGTTATGCTTGAAAGAGAAATTTGATATGAGAGAGAGAGAGAGAGAGAGAGAGAGAGAGAGAGAGAGAGAGAGAAACAGAGGAGACTGAGCCTGAAAACAATAAGCGACGAGTGCCTAGGGGACGTGACTGTGCTTTGTGACCACAGCTTGATTTCTGCCCATCTTTGTTCTCAGCAGGTTTCATGGAGAAGTGGCCAGGGAGCACCAGGGATGCCTGGAGCACCCTATTTTGCCAGAAAAATAAGAGAGAGCTTAAAGATTAATGGGGTCGTGTCTAAAGGACACAGAACCCAGCTGGAGGAAGTTTCAGATCTGTGACTATTTAGGCATCAAACAGGGTAATGTTAGTAATGGATGTTAATATGTTGACAAAATTAATGAACTAAGAGTAAGGAGAGCTGAGAGGCAGAGGGAAGAGGGGAGGGCAAGGGAGAGGATAAAAAAGGAACAGGATGAAAGCCTTTCTGGGAGAATGCCAGCTAATAAGAAAGGAAGAAATCGTAGGAGTAAAAAATCATGTAATACTCAGCGTTGTAATAGCTGATTTTGGTGAGCATAATGCGAAAGTATGTAAAAGACAACTAGAGAGCAGGACACTCTTGTGGGCTAAAACGATCACAGTTTGTTTATTAGTATTGTCCCTCATTACCCACAGGGAATATGCGCCAAGACTTTCAGTGGATTCCTGTCCTTCAAATAGTACGGAAGCCTATGTGTGTAGCGCTGCCTTTTCTCTGTACCTACCTATGATAAAGTTTAATTTATAAGTAAGCAATTAATACTAGTGATCAGCAGAATACTGAGAGAATAATGTATGGTTGTAAAAGTTACACAAGGGTGCTCTCTCCCTACTGCTGAATGTGTTGTTGTATTTTTACCTTTCTACTTCCAGGAAATCCTGCATGGATTTTCCTTAGTATGTCCTAATTCCTAGCATCCGTTTCCTGCCTGAGGAAGGGGGCTTATTAAATACATTTGAACTTGCTTCAACACAAGCTCTGTGGCCCCAGGATGCTTGATTTCATAGCTGACAGGGTTACTAAGTGAGCAATGTGTAGGCTGTGTAGATAGTGCAGACACACTGGACACACTGGTTCATGTTTCAAGCACAATGATGGGAAGTTTCACTGCTTTTTTTTTTTTTTTTTTCTGTCTTTTTGACACAGGGTCTTGCTATGCCATTCAGGATGGTCTTGAACTCACTTTTGTAGTCCAGGCTGGTCTCAAACTCACACCGATCCTCCTGCCTCAGCCTTCCAAGTGCTGGGATTACAGGAATGCGCCACCACGCCTGGCTCACTGTGCTACTTTGGATAGCATTCAATTTAAAGTTTATGAATTGTTTATGCCTGGAACTATTACTTTAGTGTTTGCAGGCCATGGTTGACCATGAGTAATTGGAACTTCAGAATGTGAACCGTGGAGATTGGCTATGTCTGTAGTTTTCATGCTGGAAAGGGAGTGGTTACGGGGAAGAGATCTAGGCGCTCTCCCCTAACCGTGCTGCCAAATGTCACCCACCATAAAACCCGAAACAGTGTCTCCCGCTAGAGCCCTGAGGAGTGCCACAGACATTCCTGGCCAAAATGCTTCACTGACTCTAGCAAAGAAATAATCCCAAATACAGACGATAGCAGATTTTATGGAACAACTTCCCCCAAAGCTTTACAAATATCAATGTCACGAAAGACAAAAAAGTGACATTACTGGAGTGAAAACCTTCAGAGACATTGGGAACAGAAGTGGTCGGTCAACCTGGCTTGGATCCTGGGTTGGCAACAGAGAGTGAAAGCCCTGCAGAGGACACCCCGCGATGACAATTGGAAGATTGCAATGCTTGCACTGAGTTCATGTTAATTTTCTTGGAGGAGAGGACTGCCTGGTGGCTCTGCAGACGAGGCATTCTTATTCTCTGGGCATCTCCAGCGGCACACTGAAGGAGGAAGTGTCATGGTGTCTGCAGCTTAATTTCAAATGGCTTGGAGAGAGAATGAATCGAGATGAAGGGTTTTAAAACATTAAAAGCGAAAAGGGCACAAAGGGGGAGCAGAGTGAGGGTACCTGGAAAACAAATCCAGACACACGCAAAGCAGGAAGAGGGAGAAAATGGGACAGAGCACTTGTGAACTGCCAACAGGCACCCTAGGCGTTTCTTTTCCAGAATGTACCCCCTATAACAGCTCAGCAAAGCCCCCATCTTATTTTTGGGTACACTGTGAGGGACTCCTACCAAAATCAGGGTGGAGATATGGGACTCACACAGCCAGAAGTACTTGTGTTCAATTTGGCCCTTCCAACCAGAGGTGAGTACATGCATCAATTACATCACTCCCTAGTATCTTTATTACACACACGCACACACACACACACACACACACACACACACACACACACCCCAGAAACACACAGAACAGCCCTCCCTCTTGGCTGACGCCCAGCTCATCACAGATGACAGAATGCACCACCCTAGCAATGATTCCTTCCAACACAATAATTACAAAACACTTAGCAGTATTTCTAAATGATTATACGTTTTATTTAAATATTTATCTTTTTCAAATTTGACTTAAAATCTATAAGTAATTAGTTATCAGCCTGGCTACCGGGGTGACAGGCAGTTTCCTTAATTTTCTATGCAGTCGACAGGTTTTAACGGGGAAATTATTCTAGTCACAGCATACTTCAAAGGTCTAAATGAAAAAAAAAAAGTTAAATGCCTTAATATCTTTGAGATTTGCAAAGATATTTGAGGATTTGCTGAGGGATTCGGTGTAGGATGAAGAAAGTGTTTTGTTAGTGGGGAGACAAACTTGCATCTCCAATTTGAAAGGAAATGTGAAATCCAAACGCACAAAGATTATTTAGATGAGAGAGCACTGAGCACTCATTGGTATTCCTCCTCTGCCTGTGCCTTTGAGTCCTAGGTTACCCTGGTTCAGAGGAAACGGGGCTATGTTGCTCTTCTCCCCTGGCAAGGGTAGTCACCACTTAACAAGGATAAAATGCAAATACTAATTAGAAGGTGTCTGAATTATCTTTCAAACTCAAATCTCCACTGAACTAATACACACCAGTGAGCTCTGGTTCTGAGCCTGCAGTGTCCACATCCCAGGGGAAACATGCCTGGGCCCTGAGTGGGTTTGTCCCTTATCACCATGATGCTGGCTGCATTGCTAGCTTGTTGGTGTCCTCCATGAGGTCACGGCGGCAGACATCTGTTTCGCCTGGAGCTGGCTTTCCCCATTTGGCTCAGGGTTCCCAATTTTTAGGACCCTGCGATCACTTCCATGGGCCAGAGGGTGATGAGGAAATGCCAGCTCTGGTTACACAAGCCATTCCTAGTACTCGGCTCTGTGTTGGGGCTGAGCTTGCCGATGTAACTAAGACTGGCCCCTCAGCTTCAAGGAGCAAAGAGGAAAAAGGAACTGCAGCTGTTAGCTCCAGTACCATGCAGCACACACACACAGAGCTCCTTGCACAACTCTTTGCAGCGTTGTCTTGATGCACACACATTTATAGATAGGCGTGCACGGCTGTAATCCCAGTTGCTTCAGTGCCCGAGTCAGGAGGATGGTGAGTTCAAGAACAATGTGAGCAGTTTAGTGAGACTTAGTATCAGTAAGCCATAGGAAGGCTGGAGCGGGAGCTCAAGGGTGGAGTACTTGGGCTTAATCTCTAGAAAAGAAACACACACCAAGCATTATATGTGCGTCCTATATGTGTGTCAGCTATCCTTTCATATGCAATGGCTGATATACATATACCTCCTAGGGCCAGCCAGGTAGTTCAGCAAACTAAAGGGCCTGCTTAAGCACGTGCAGCTACTAGGGTTCAATGGCGAGTCCTGCGGGTCGCACCCCTGTGGAAAGCTGAGATGGTGACTGGGATTGGGCGTGGTGGTACACACCTATAATCCTGGCACTTGGGCGGCTGCAAGCAGGACAATGACTACGAGTCCAATCTGTGTAGTGAGACCCTGTAGACCCTATGCTAAAATACAAAACAACAACAATAACAACAACAAAATAAAAACATTATCTCCCACAACAGCTGTAGGTAGGAAAATAAGAATTGAAGAGTATTGAGTGTTGGGGCCTGGCAGGATGGCTCAGTGGTCTAAAGAGCCTGCTTAAGAAAGCTTGGGTGGCTGCAGGGACCACGGTTCGATCCTCGGCACCACATGCTGCGTCAGCCCTGCCCTCAGGGCAGGCTGAGCCGGCCATAAAAATAAATAAATAAACAAACAAACGAAAGTTCTGAAACCAGAAAAAAAATAAAATAAAAATTAAAAAAACAAAAGAGTATTGAGTGTTTTGTTCAGGGCTCCGTCCTCTTTTTCCAGGATCCCTGTCTACCTTCCCCCAACACAGGGCCTGGATCCAAGGAGGACCCACAGCAGGGGCCCAGGGGCCCTTTACCACTATGGGAACCCTGGGAGCAGCTGCAGTCTAACTCTCACCCATGACTTGGTTCAAAGTCCAGCCCTCTCAGGAGCAGGAAATGGCTTTCCAGCCGGCCCAGCTCCCCTTCCTGTCTCCTCCTGACCATACCATTGGGCTGGGCTGAGAACCTGGAGAAGAACTTCTGTTCTTTGACTTCAGTCAGGAGTCAGGGTGCTGGGTGGTTGAGGGCAAGAGAAATCAGGGGAGCTAGGTGGCACAGTTAGGGCTCCACAAAAGAGGTGTTAAAGGTCTCTCTCGATCAGGATAGAGATTTTTTTTTTTTGTCTTTGTGAGACAGGGTTTCACGATGTAGTTAAGGCTAGCCTGGAGTTCACTTTGTAGCCTAGTCTAGTCTTGAACTCTTAATAGCCCTCCTGCCCCAGTCTCCCAAATGTTAGGATTTCAGGAATATACCACCACAGCCAGCTAGGACAGAGAAAGAAAGGCCAGCACTTGTCTTGTTTCTTATTCTCCAGAGCCACTTGAATGTTTCTAGGCGAGCTGAGTGACATTTCTCCTTCTGTAGGAGTTCATTCCCCTGAGACCCAGGAACTGAGTCACGGAAGATGCACATCTCCAGGGACTGGGCTTGGGCCAGCTGCCCACTGTCCAGGGGTGAGCCTTGGCCAGGCTGCTTCCGCTTTTTCTCGCACAGGTTCTGTCTGCTGACAGCCACCCCATAATAGCAGCCCCGTATTACCCCACACACCAGCCTCTCCCTCCTCCTTCCAGCCATCAGGGTGACCTCAACATGAAGGAGTGTCTCTCTCACCTGCCCACATCCTTCGCCTTGAGACCCATGGATCCCAGTACTGTTCCTTGGTGCATACTCCCTCCCTCCTCTCCCTCCCTCCCTCCCTCCCTCACTCCTTCCCTCCCTTCTTTCCTTCCTTCCTTCCTTTCTCCCTTCCTTCCTTCCTTCCTTCCTTCCTTCCTTCCTTCCTTCCTCCTCTTTCTTTAGTTTATATTCACACTTTTACTTTTTATGTATTTTATCAGTGTGTGTTAATTTTACCAAGTATTCATCTCAACATGACCCTTGCATACAACCATATAACATGAATGTATCCCATGGGTAGATTATATTCATTCCCTTATTATCCTCCTTTATGTCCCTCCTCTCTCTCCCCTTATTTCCCTCCTCTTGCTTAATAACAGATCTCCTTCTACTTTTATGTCATCCTTTTAAAATTAAACATATCAGGAATAACACACAGTGCTTGTCTTTGTGAATCTAGCTTACTTCATTTAATGATCTCCTGTTTCAGCCATTGTACTGTAGATGACATAATTGGATTCTTCTTTATAGCTGTATCGCCCTCCATGCGCCTCATTTCCTTTATCTGTTCATCGACTGATAGGCACCTTCCTGTGTGGGTCCCTGTCCTGGCTGCTATGCGTTGTGCTGCAGTAAACACAGGCGTGCATCTATCCCTGTCATATTCTGACTTTAATGCCCTTGGGTGTACACCAGGGAGGGGTGTACCTGGATCACAAGTAGCTCTATTTTTAGTTTCATGAAGACCCACTTAGTGATTTCTGCAGTGCCTGAACTGATTGATGTTCCCTCAGTGCATGTTTTCTGACCTGCCTGAATGCTCTGACAGCCAGATTCCAGCCTCGGCCAGGCTGGGGCCTCCAATGGTGGGCCTTCCTTGCCTCAGCTGTTTCCTTTGCTCTGGTACTTCTGCCCCTACCTACTCTACTTGCTTTTCTCATAAACTCAAGTCAGGTTTTTCATGCCCTAAGCCAAGGGTGCTCCCTGGGGAACGCCAATTCCCCCACAACTGTACCCAGTGTGAGCTGGTCACTGGCCGCAGGGAGACTGACTCCAAATCCAGTCTCTGATTGCAGAATGGACTCTCTAGTCCCAAAGAAAGGGAAGGAGGTGGCTATGGTATGGTGACATCACCCAGGTTTGGCAGGCTGTGGGGAGGTAGCACTCCATAGGGTCTGCTAACTGCTGTCCGATTTGCAAGGTAAGTCCAACTGTAGCACTCATGAATTCATTTGACAAGTATTTACAAGGCACCAACTATGTGTTAGGCATTGTGTAGACCTGAGGCTACAGCATGCCAGAAACACTTCCTGCCTTTATGGCACTTGTGGTCCCTTCCTTCCTTCCTGGAGACAGCCAACAAACAGGGTAAGGAATTAAATATAGAACATATCAGCACAGATGCACGCTAAGCATCAAAAGCCAGGTATGGATGAGAGTAGTGTTGGACCGGGGTTGGCTTTTGTATTAGTTACTTTTTGCTTGTTGCCGGGACAAATACCCAACACTCAAAATGAAGGAAGGAAAGGTTTATTTAGCTCACAGTTCGTAGAGGTTTCAGTCCATATTCGGCTGGCCCAAGGCTGAGTGGAGCAGGGCGGAGAGCATCCAGTTCAAGGCAGCAGAACAGCAGCAAAATGGCGGCAGAGGCAGCCAACCAAACAGGGCAGCAGAGCAGCAGCACCAGCTCGAGCCCCAGTCTGTCTCTCTGTCTCTCTTTATATTATATTCAGGCTTTCCACCTTAGCTCCCGCTCTAGGCTACACCCATAATCCCAGAAGTACTTCCACCCATAATCCCATCAGTACTAAAACCTATAATCCCAGGGATCATGGATCAAGTCTCAAACTCTAGAAGTCCCCGCCCAATGACTCTATGAGGCTTTGGGGGGACAACTAGACATAAACCATAACAGCTTTTAAAGTGGGTGGCTAAGGAAGAGGTTAGAGATGAGTTTTGAGTAAAGGTTTGCAGCGAGCAGGAAGGAGCTGACCAGTCACCTAGCAGAGGAGCATTCCAGGGGTATGCAACAGAGGACGCACAGGGCAGAGGCCTCGTGGCAGGGTGTATCTGCGGTGTTCGTGGCACAGTGGGGCAGTCAGCAGCTAGCAAAGAAATGTCGGAGGGGGAAGCAGCAGGCTATGATGTCACATAACAAGAATGCCAGGCGATAGATAACCTTGATTCTGAGATGGGGCTATGGGAGGGTTTGAGAGAAATGATCTTGAGGCATCTGTGTTGCCTTCTACTGGTTCGTGGCATACAGTTTTGGGGCCTAACATTCCGTACGCTATGCTGATGCTGAGCAGGGTCATCTCCCGGTTCAGATCAAGGGGGGCAGTGAAGTTGGGGGGTGGGGTACAGGGAGTAAAGGCACAATACAGAACACAGGCAGGCATTATCCACGTCAGGTTTTGAATTGCAGCACTGTCATCTGCTCATTCTGTGATGTTAGTAGCGCTCCAGTCTGAAAGCTTAGTCTGTAAAAGGAAAACAACAGACAGCTGTGTGTGGTCATGTATCTTAGCAGATACAAAGTGAATGTCCAGAGTTTGGCATGGGCTCAATGAAGAGGAACCCTTAGCAGATTGTCAGAGTTCTTAGCTCCTTGCTCTGTTGCTTACTTGTGTCAGTGAGGCACTGTTGTAGCACTACTACCTAACAAACTGCCCCAAAACTTAGTGGCTTAGTTACAGTATTTTCTTACTCTCATTCTCTCACCTGTGAGTCAGCTGAGTCCTCTGAGCTAAGTCAGATGCTGTGGCATGGCCCTGGCATGCTGTCGGTCCACCTGGGATGCTCTGCCCCTCAGGTGCTCTGCGGTACAGCTGCGGGAACACAGGAGGGCACGCCCACCTATGCCCGCGTATTTGAAGCCTGTGCCTGCAGTGTGGTTGCCAGCCTTTTTGAGAAGCAAGCCACCTGACCGAGCCCAAACTCTGAGAGCAGGGAAACTTCCTTCACCTCTAGTGGGGGGTGTGTATTTGAAATTGCAGGGCAAAGGATGTGAATTAGGGAGGGGAAGTGGCAGGAACCCTTCATTTTTTGGTGCCCCCAGGGAATCATTCCAATTACCTAGTGATCAAATAATGTTCTTGAGGCCCAACTCTCTTTTCCACTTCAGATTTTTAATTTGTTTTCTCCTGACTATTCTTTTTCAGGGCTGTGACTTTGTGTTCTGAATTCCTGAATTTCTGTGATTGGGAGCTACAGAACACAAATTTGACTAATTTTGTAAAAAAGGGAATTGAAGGTAGGACCACCAGCAGCTCATGCAAATGGGCCAGAGGTGGAAAGGCTGGCTACAAAGAGGCTAAGGCAGCTCTGGGCGTCCAGGCCATGGAACCCAGTTGGTTCTCCACCAGGCACTGATGCTGACCAAGGGAGTTTCCAACACTGCCTTTGAATTTGGGATTAATTCAAGGTCATGGGAGAAAAAGCTCCATTGGCCTAATCCCTGTCACTTGCCAAGGAGGGCTTCACAGTTTATAGCTTATTGAGCTTTCCACCGGGAGGAATAGTAGATTCTCCAAAGAAATCAGGTGTTATTTGGAACAGGAGTGGGACAGACCACAGGCAGCATTTGCCAGTCAGTCTCCAGGCCTGTGGATGTCCCTGAGGGGGCCCTGCAGAGCACCCTGGAGCTAACGCCCATTCCACCTCTTCGGCCACCAACTTGCTTTCAGTATCACATCCTATTACATCTGAGGGGGATTCCTCTTCTCTAAAGAACACTTGTGTAGCTTGCTGTGTTCCGCGTGCTGCTCTGAGAACTTGGCAAATATTAACTCAGGGCTCCCTGATCTCGAGGAGCCATTAGGGAGGGTGGCACTTACCTGACTCCACTGCGAGGTGGTCAGGATCAGGCAAACACGAGTGCAGCACGGAGCAGAACCGCTGTCACACAGGCAAGCTTCAGTACACGAGAGCTCCTATTTCCCAATAGTCCGACTCCTCCCACTCCTGTCCTCCAGGGAGCTCCACTAGAGGGGCAGTACCTGGGGTCCTGGGGATCTCCTAGGCTTTTGAAACTGATATAAGAGCAGCTGCCCCTTCTAAAGGCATGAGCATAGAGAATTGTAGATGTGTCAGGGTATCAGAGTGACTGACCTGCAACTTCAGGGTGTCTTTGACCTCCATCCCTAGAACTTTTCCATGGCAGGAAAAGTGTTCCTCTCCTTTTCTTTGCTCTGAGCAGTGCAGTGCACAATGCAGTGTGGTGACGGACCCAGTGTGGCAGCCCCAGCTACATGCGATTGTGGGATGCTTGAAAAGTGGCCAATCTAACTGGGGGGGGGGGCTGCATTTATCATTGGATTGAATTTGACTCACTGAAACCCAAGGATTCACTGTGTGGCTAGTGGTTGGGATGCTTGTAGTGCAGCCGCAGCTTCTGGTGCTGTGGGACATGCCGAAGGGGCCCTGACGCCAGGGTCAGGGTGGCGGGACAGGAACTGCTGGGGATTCTGTGGTGACATCGCATGTTTATTCCTCTGAGGCTGCTCAAAGAAGTCCCCCTGCTTGGTGAACTGCAGCCCCGACCAGCAGGAAGCCTGGGTCAGGACAGTCAGCAGATGCCACAGCAAGCACCAGCCTGCTTCAGCCCTGCACTGAGCTTTCTCACGATCAAGAGCAGCAAAGGTTAATGGAGGTGAGATAAATGGGCGGCGTGTGGAGAAGAATTAATGAATCAATTGGGGCTTTGGTGCCCCCAGCACGGCTCGGCCCTGTAGAGCCACCTGTTTTCTGCTGTGCTCACAGGTTGCATTTTATAAAAGAACAATGGAAATTCTGTGCACGCCAGTCGTGAGGGTTAGCCCCACAGCACATTGAAGCTAGGGGGAACTTGCAGGGCCAGCCAGCCCAATTTTATTCTATAGGTGAGTCTCCTGGTCCATTGCTTCTATTGTAGCAAAATACCTGAGCCTGGTCATACAGTGAGGATAGAAATGTGTTTTTTCCATTCCCGGAGGCTGGAGTTCAAGATCAAAGCATTGCCTGGTTTGGGGTCTGTACTTCCAGGGTGTTTTTCATTGCTGGATGTTCCAGGGTGAGGGTGTTGTGTCGTTATGTGGCAGAAGGGTCACAGAGGGTGTGGAGAAGGTCTAGCCAGCCTCCCTCAGCCCTTCTGTATGGTGCTAATGTTCCTTTATGGTCTACATGCCCCTGAAGGCGCCACCTATCACTACTGTGATATCAAGGATTCAGTGTCATTGTGACCTGTGGAAGGGGTACAAGCTTGCAAACCATAGCAGGAAGCTGCTGGGAAGCTGGTGTCCTGGTCCAGTCCAGTCCAGTCCCACAGGAAGGGACACAGGAAAAATGTCCATTTCCTTTTGTAATTGAGCTGATGAAGCCAGAGGTCAAATAGCACTGGATTTCTGGAGACCGAGCCTGGCACACTCACGGGAGCATGTCTCATGTGCGTCACCTGAGGCAGGTGGGGGGAGCAGGAGGGCACAGTCCAGGCAGATGGAGGAGCGGGGAACGAGGTCCACCAGTAGGGGGTGAACTCACCTTCTGGGCAGTTAACAGAGCAACTTCCAGGGGAAGCAACTTCCACAGGAAGACTGGCCTGTGTTTCTAGGTCCTTACTTCTCAGTTTTTTTTTAGAGACTAACAATGAGCCATGCACTTTAAAGAAAGCACAGGCATGCTTATATTTCTAAATATCTGTGTAAAAATATGTAACTGCTTTTATCACATTCCATAGAGATTTATTAGAATATCAATGATTTATGGAAAATACCAATTCCAAGTTAAGTCTAAGATATTTGATATTCAGAAAGACGGTGACAGTAAGCACCTATGTTTTATTTATTTATTTATTTATTTATTTATTTATTTATTTATTTATTTAGTGGGACCAAGGTTCAAGCACCCATAGAGTAATAGTATCACTAAGCTTTTCTTCTTGAGAGCCAAGAATATAAGTTTACAGACCAAAAATTAGAGAAATAAGAAAAAGGCTATAAGGATAGCCCTTCAAGGTCAGTGAAGACTCAGGACAGAATAGAACCTGTGTTGTAACATCCTATAACTCAGTGGTGTCCCAAATTTTCTGTTCAAGGAGATTAAGGGGCCACAGAGGAAACGGATTGAAGGTAAATAGTGCGCCTAAGCAGAGTCACCTAAAGAGAAAACATTCTCTTGGGCTTTCACAGAGAGCAAACTGGTCAAGCAATGGCCATGACTCATCCAGACGGCTGACACTGACAACAATTCTACAAAGCACTGTACGTGGTTTCAAAGTAAATCCTGAGGGGATTTGACTGACTTTGAGAGGTATAAAAACTACATGTTTTGTTGTACAGGTCTTGCTTTAACTTGCCCTTGACCACCCAGCAGAACAGCTTACACATGACACATAAAACTTAAGGGTAGTTTGGTATGCTGAGCTGTAAAAGCCTCAAATCAACACCCTCCAACATTGCCAGTTTTGCCAGTAGCACACTGCAATTATGGAACATTTGACTATGTATACAACTACCTTTTCTCAGATCAAAGAGAAGAAACCTATTATACCAATAACCATTAGAAAATTTATCATGCCTACACCCTGTGCCTTGTATAACTACTATGAGACAACCATATGCCTTGTATCAATTATTGTGAATGTTCTACTAACATGTTTTGAAATTGTCACATTGTAATTTTTTATTAAAAGTGATAAAAACCAAATAAATATAAAAAAAGAAAGCACAGGCAGCTCTGCATTCAGCACAGGCGTGCAGCTCTCTCCCAGCTCTCCCAAGTCCCCCTGGAGGTCTCCCCTGACGACTGCATCCCAGTGAAGTAGGCCACATATTTTGAAACTTCTTTCCCATCTAGCATTGTGCTTAGCTCCGAGTAAAATTATAATCATAGCTATAATTAATTAAGGACTTCTTAGTGAGGGCCAAGAATAGGTTAATAGTTTCACAGCCATTTATGTCACATAATACCCAGGACAACCCCATTAAGTAGACTTTCTTCTATCCATTTTGGAGATGCAGAAAGACTTAGGGACACCGAGGAACTGATCTAGGGTTCTACTGCTGACAGTGAAATTTGTCTCAGGTCTGTCTGCCACGAGCACCCTTGCCTAGCAAGCCTCATGGAATTGGGGGAAGGGGTCACTAGCCCCACTGCCACCTCAGAAGCTGAAGGGCAGTATGTTAGCCCAGAGACAGGCTGTGGGCTCAAACATGGGTTGTGGCCCAGAGCTCTGAGGTCCACCTCTGAGTGCCGAGCTTCCTTTCCAACCACCTTCCCTGTTTCTTACATGACTTCAGCTGCGGGCCATTCTTCTCTGTCGACCCACTGTTTTCATAATTAATTTCACTTGGCAGTTGGAGAAGATGTCTCCTACTAGAGTCCCAAGAGCCACCTTCACAGTGAATACTGATTTTTGGGAGGCAGGAGTGTGGTCTCATCTGTGACCACCCAGGGCCAAGTCCCTGCTCAAGTGGCAGCCCTTGAGGGATGATGCTGTGGCCTTTCAGTGGGCATACTGGGTGTGTGGGAGGGCAGGGCTCCCAGAAGGCCGCCAGGAAAAGGTTAGGAGCTCCACATAGCATCCTGGCTGGATGCCGGGCTCTCTAGCAATGTCTGAGCAAAGAGCACTCCATCCTGATTAATAGTCACCTGCTTTGCCTCAGGTAGGGCTGGGCCGGAGGGGCTGTTAATCCCCTTGCTCCTATGCATGGCCTCACAATGTTACAGGTCTCCAACACTCAGATAGGGCCCAGCTGTGCCCTCAGTACCCCTGGATGGACCAGGAGGGCTTTTGCTGGGTGGCTTTCATCAAGCCCTCTGGACCCTCTGGCGCAGCAGCTGGGTGGTCCCCTTAGAGTGGAGTCCTGTGTTCTAGGAGCAAGGAGGAGGGCAGTGGCCAAGGACTGAGTGCACCTGGGGCAAAGTTCTAAGGAGCCAGGGGCTTTCCACCTCTTTGCAAAGAGTTAAATGCATACTGCTTTTCATGTCTCTGTTTTGATTTTGTTTGGCTTTATCATGCTAAAATACACATTACTTAAATTTTGCCATCAGTGACACTTATTCACAATGTATACCTTTGGCCTTTATTTAGACACTTATCTCCCTTGAAGGAAATATTGAACTAATCAGCAGTCACTTCCTACAGATTCCTGCCTTCTCCAGCCTCTGAAAACCACTAACCTATTTTTTCTTTGTATAGATTTATCTATTCCAAACAATTCGTGTAAATAGAATCTCACACTGAGTGACCTTTCATGTTTGGCTTCTCTCAATTGGAATAATATTTTCAAAAGCCACTCATGACCCGGCAGGATGGCTTAGTGGTCTAAAGCGCCTGCTTAGGAAAGCTTGGGTGGCTGCAGGGACCGTGGTTCGATCCCTGGGATCACATGCTGCACCAGCCCTGCCCTTAGGGCAGGCTGAGCCGGCCATAAAAATAAATAAACAAAAGTTCTGAAACAAGAAAAAATAAATTATTAAAAAAAAAAAAAGCCACTCATGTAGTCGCATATATCAGCTTCATTCCTTTTGTTGGCCAAATAATATTCCGTTGCATATATATACTGCAGTTTATTATTTACTCATACATCCGTTGATGGACATTGGGTTGTTTCCACTTTTGGCTGCTGAGAACAGTGAGTGCTACTCGTGTGTGAGTTATCAGCACATTTGTTTTCATTAAAAGAGAAAAAATCTTGTATCTTTGAAAAAATTAATTTAATGCTATCTAACATAGGTACTAACTGAATGTGAGTATGGAAATGTAAGTTAGTTAAGACTAAGTAAACCAATGGTCTCTGGGCCTCAGCCACACTGAGCCATACTGCAAGAACTCAAGAGCCACACATGGCCAGTGGTCACTACACCAAGTAGCTCGAACATGGGCTATTCCCATCACCACCAAATAGTCTACTGGTAATCAATCTAAACCAGGGTGACACAGCCCAGTGGTAGAGCTCTTTCTCAGCACACACAAGGCCCTGGGTTTCAGCTCCAGCACTATAAAAATAGTAAATAAAAATAAAATAAAACAGGACCACAAAAAATCTAGTCAGCCCTGCAGCAGACCTGACAATTTGTAGTTTTCCAAAGCCCCTGTGCACCTCGACCTCTCCCTTTCCTTGGATTGTGCCCTGCATTAAGGACCACTTTTCTGCCACTGTCTTTTCTGGAGTATGGGGGACAGATTTTTCTCTCTGTGGCATTTTTATCTGCTCACTCCAGGGTAGCTGAAGCTAGAGCCCCTGCTTTGTCCCCTGCCTCACACTCACGGAGGAAGCACGTTCTCTGGCGGCCAGCATGGCTACTACTCTGCATCCACAATCTGCCCCTTTAAAACTGATGTCCTTGGCCCTGTGGGGCTATGCTGAGAGTCGTGGGTGTGCACACTTCTGTGGGTCAGTGTCTTAGTTATTTTTCACTCGTTGCCGAGACAAATACCCGACACTCAAAGTGAAGGAAGGAAAGGTTTATTTAGCTCACAGTTTGTGGAGGTTTCAGTCCATATTCGGCTGGCCCAAGGCTGAGTGGAACAGAGCAGAGAGCATCCAGTTCATGGCAGTGGAACAGCAGCAAAATGGTGGCAGAGACAGCCAATCAATCAGGGCAGCAGAGCAGCTCGAGTCTGTCTCTCTGTCTCTCTTTATATTACATTCGGGCTCTCTGCCTTAGGCTATACCCATAATCCCAGAAGTACTTCGGCCCATAATCCCATCAGTACTAAAACCCATAATCCCAGGGATCATGGATCAAGTCTCAAACTCTAGAAGTCCCCACCCAGTGACTACATGAGGCTTTGGGGGGACAACTAGACATAAACCATAACAGTCAGCATCCACTGTCTGAGGTTCTACTTTCTCCTTCCATTTACCGGCTGCTGCCCAAGTGCTCCAACTGGCCATCTCATGGGTCTGCTACCTGGGGTCTCCTGCAGTCACCTTACAGAGTACCTAAGTCTCTTGCGCCTCCAGCATCCCCTGTGGAAATCAGATCAGCAGCAAGAACAGAGCAGAGAGGGTTGGGTGGCCCCACTGCCGCCTCATTGCCCAAGAAAGGCATACTGCTGCCATAGGCTGCCACCTTCAATACTACCATGAGATAAGAAGCCGAGGTTCAGCTCATGAAGTCCAGCTGGCCCACAGGCAGCAGCCATAGGAGATGCACAGTGCTGGTGTGGCCAGCAGGACCCAAAAGTCATTGCAGGGGGAGATAGAAACCAGCAACATGCCTCAGTGTGAGTAGAGCGTGGCTCATCTGTAAGACATGTGCAACCCCAGCTAGCTGTGAGGCGGCGGCTTTGGGTGGGGGGATGCGCAGAGAGGTGTTGTGCTGGCCTGGGTGGGGAGCAGGGAATGTGAACAGTGCTGCATTGAAGGGATTCGCTACATCACTAGCAACTGCTAAAAAAGCAAGAAAGAAGAACGTGAAGGGACGGAGCACATGCCAGGAATCCAGCCTCAGTAGCGCTGTCACAAATAACCTCAGGCAGTGGCCCCACCTCATTATGCAAGGACCTGCACGGGGCGCTGGCCCCAGGATATCAACCATGCTGAGCTGGAAGTGCTGGTGAAAAGTGCAGACAGCTGTTAGGAGCAGAACCAGGCAGACAACGGGAGACACATGATTGGTGTGCGTGGGCTCTGGTCATCACCGCACAGGACGTGGACCAAGGCAGCTCAGCCTGGCGGGAGGGAGAAAGATAAAGATGTCAAAGAAAGCAGAGGCGCCAGCTGGAAGCCTGCTTGGGACTGTGTCCAAGATTATCCTGAACATACCCCCAAACCCTGCATCACACGAGGACAAAGGTCAAGTGTCTCGAAAGGTAAGTCCTCTCCCAAGGCTGGCCAAGGATGACGCATGGAGAGGCTGTTGGCATTGTCCACTGCCAGCAACAATTGGTCAGCTCAGCTGTAACATGGGAACAGAAGAGACAGATGTGAGTCCCTCAAGTCCAAAATTGCCCTGTGACAAAATTACCTGAACTCTCAGTACTTATCTCTGCAGAAGAGGGCTTTTCTTTAGTATTTATCCATCAACTTCTTTTCTTAGCAATGGCAGACATGATATTTGAAAAGGCTCTAATTATTCCACAACTTATGGAGCAGAGATTTTGAAAAGTTTTGAGTAAGAAATCTTGGAGTCACGGTCCATCATATAAGAAATGTAACAACAGGGCTGAGGCTATAGTCCAGTGGTAGAGCTCTTCCCTGGCACGTGCAAAGCCCTGGGTTCAAGCCCTAGTATCACCCAAAAATGTAACTACCCAAGACTGCCACTCTGTGGGAAGGCCATCCCCCTAGGGAGGTGAGGCTTTCTGGCGACAGCCCTAGCTGAGCTTTCTGCAGACACCTGGCATCAGTGGTCAGGCCCTGCTGGAGCCAGTGGGAAGCTCCTGTGTGGTCAGGACTTCAGCCCACTGCAGCCTCAGAGAGCCTCTGACTTTTGTAGTCCCACTTGATGCCCCAGGTCACAGTGGCCCAGGGGGCCTTCCTAAGATCCTGAGCAGCAAGATAATAAGCCAACAAAGTAGTTGTCAGAAAAAATACACAGACGCCCACATTTATATAAGTAGGCTTTTTCCGAGCCTGTAAATTGCACATACTTAGTCTTTATTCTTTTTTGGTTGCTGTTTGAAATTTCTTATTCACATATACGTGTAATATATAAGGAAGACTTTGATCTTAGGGAGTTGGTTCATGGACACAGTTTAATCCTTTGCATTTTCCTTTGTTATAAAGAGTCTTAAATTTTGAGTGAGAAACACACCCAGACTGCCAAAGGGGGAATGGCTTGCTCCAGGACACCATGCTTGGACCCCTGGTTTCCTGCCCCAGGCCTGCAGACTCCTGCCCTTGTCACCTGTGTGCCTGATGCTGTCCCTATATCTGGTAGGTGCACCATCCCTGAGCTGCGGACCTCCTCTGCGCTGGCCAGTGATGTTGGTGATGTCTCTCTCACTCCGTCTCTCTGAGTGTGGAACATCTGTGAGCGAGCCCTCTCCCAGCACACAAAGCTCCCCAATCCTGGGGTCCTACCCCATGTCTAAGCTGCCCCATTCCAGAAGGACAGGAAGAAGACAATGGATGAGACAGAGAGACAGAGGGGAAGAGACCTGGTTACGCGGGGAGGGCAAGTAGAGACCAGTATGCAGCAGGCATCACAGAGTCAAGCAAGCAGAGGCAAAAATCCCCCAAACAAGCCACTTCTGCACAGGCTTCCTGGTGTGGGGCAGCCTCACGCCCCGCTAAGGGGGCTCAAAATGGGCTTTTAAGCAGCTGGGGGTAACACTACTCTCTAGAAAAACAGTTGTACTTGGGGAAAGATTGAGGTCCTGAGAGGCTCTCTGCAAGCCCTGCCCTCCCCCATGGCCTCCACTCCAGCACAACAACAACAAAACATGGGCATAGGGAAGTGAGGGATTGGGCAAGCCTGGAACAAGAAGGGGAGAGGCAGTGGTTTGCTGGGGACTCCCACCTAACATCAGTCTCAGGCCAGCCCCCCCCCCCTTCAGGAGCAGCACAAGGGATTAGGGTTAGCTAGACAAATCACAGCAATTTGGTCCCTCCCAGGGATCCCTTTCTTTCATCCATTCAGTGGAGGCCACGGACAAATGAGATAATTGATTTTAAGTTATTCCTTGTTAACTGAGGAATTCTTTATTCTAAAGGCATACTGGAGAGAACAAAGGGCAGGGGAGATAGCTCAGCAGAATAAGCACTTGCCTGGCAAGCACAAGGTTCTGAGTTCAAACCCTGGTACTGAAAATACAAAAGTAGTGGAAGGATAAGGCAAAGGTGCTGTGGCTGCAGGTGGCTGCAGGTGGCTGGGGTGGGGGCCAGAGTGAGCCTGGAGTTTAGGCCTGGGTCCCAGCCCACCATACCTTCTTGACCACAAGACTTCTCAGCCTTAAGTGTCTAAGATTTTTAAATGATATATTTCCCCATCCAACTCCTGGAACAAATTTGGGAGTCAGGTAAATCCAGGGCTCAAATCTCTGTTCTTAGTGCTTTATGGTTTGGGGCAAATACTGTGGTTGGGCCCTCAGTTTCCACAGCTGCAAAGCCTAATACCACCTCCTTCTCAGAGTGCTTAGGGGATCAAGGTGCAGGTCTGACATCACAGTTCCCCTCACATCCATCCTTCCCGTTTTGAGGGCCGCATGATGCCATACATTCATTGTGGGGAGCTGGTGCGTGCACACATTGCATCTTAATCTATGTATCACCCCTGTCACATTTTCAGAAGGAAGAATCCCATCCACTAGATCCTGTCATCTACCAGACTCTACCTGGGTTGTGTCCAGCACAAATTATGGCCCAGAGACTACATCTGGGTAATGGGGGCTTAAATATAAATTAAACTAGGCCAATAAATAACCTCATGAGAAACGGAAGCACAGGAACCTGGTCATTCCCAGGCGAAACATTTGAGTAAATGAATGTGTTTGAACCTAAAAGTACTGAGTACTTACAATGGTCCCCAGGGGATGCATGCAGATGGTACCAAACTGTATATCTCAATCTAGACAGACAGATCTAGACAGATATATACTCTGCTTCTCTGTGCTTATATCCTCATGCTTCCTTGTTTCACTGCTCTTCTCTTTTATTATGTTCACATTTGAGCAGTCTTCTTCTTTAATTCTTTTACTCAGGTATAATTAGAAATGCCTGCAAACATAACCAATACTCTTTCAATATTTACTGGTGGGACTATGCATTTTTTTTTTTTTTTTTGTCTTTTTGAGACAGGGTCTCGCTATGCAGTTGAGGCTGGCCTTGAGCTCACTTTCGTAGCCCAGGCTGGTCTCGAACTCGCACCGATCCTCCTGCCTCAGCCTCCCGAGTGCTGGGATTACAGGCGTACGCCACCATGCCTGGCTGGGACTATGCATTTTTAAATTTGAACTATTTATTTATTTGGTACAGGGTCTCAGTACACAATCTAGACTTGTAGTGTTCCTCCTGTCTCAGCCTCCTCAGTGTTAGGATTGCAGACATGTGCCACCACACCTGGTTTTGGCAGCTGACATGGTGCGCCTGGGGTCTAGCTGCCAGCATGGCATGTGGTACTACAGGTCGAATCTGGGTCCTTGTGCTTGGCAGGCAGACACTGTACCACTGGGCTGTATCCCTGGCCTATATTCCTTACTTAAACTTTGATTGATTATATCATATTTTTTTCTTTAAATTTTGTTGGAGTTTAGTCAGTAATAGTGTAGTTAGAATGTTTATATTTATGAATACATGAAATTAACCCATTTCTTTTTAATGTAAGTTCCTTATCTGTTTTTGACGTTAAAATTGTGCTGCATGGTATTCACTGACCAAATCAAAGAACTTTTTCATTTGCTCATAGGGCTTAGAGTAGTTCCCTTGACATTGGCTTCATCCAGTCATTAAATATTAGGTAAAACCCAGCTGGCATTCCATCAGGCCATTGCTCCTGGCTAAATGGTGGCTCTCTTACTGCTTGATAATCACCACTCAAGCTTTCCACTCCTTCTTAGGTCAATTTTGGCAATTTGCACTAGCAACAAATTATCCACTTCTCCTGACACTTAAAATGATTGTCAACAGCTACACACACTAACTTTTTGAGTGTGTCTTAATTATTTTGTATTTGTATTTATAATCACATTGAAAATTTATTTCTTTTTTCCTTAATCAAATTTATGAGGATTTATTCCATGTCATTGTGTTTTCAGGGCATGCTGTTCACCTTCCTCGTATGGAGTTGGCACACATGCAGAACACCCTCCTTAATTGTCTCAACCCCTATCCTTCTCTTTGTACCCTGTCTCTCACCTCTGGATGCCTTCCTGTTTGAGAAAGTTCTGCCTCCCTCCTTCCTACGCCTTTTTATTACTCTTTTTTTTTTTTTTAATTATGTATTTGGTACAGGGTCTCACTATGCAGCTTGGACTTGTAATGATCCTCCTGTTTTCAGCCTCCCCGGCACTGGGATTACAGGCATGCACCACCATGCCCAGACTCGATGGCCAACTCAGTGTGTCTGGAGTGTGGGGCTGTCGTGGCATGTGGGAATGGGAATCGAACCCCAGTCCCTGTGCTTGCCTTTACTCTTTATTTGTATTTTAGGATTATCATTTGAAAGAAAACAAGCCATATTTAAGCTTGATTTGCTTCACTTAACGATACTGTGTCTAGAGGCAACTCTTTTCACACAAATGACATACGTTTTTCTTTCTTTTCGGCAGAGTAGAACACCATTCTGCAATAATCCTGTGTGACAAATATATCTTCCAGTGAAATGACTCAGCCTGGTCACATAAAGTTTAATAATTTGTGTTTCTCTCTTATTTTTTCCTTTCCACATTGCTCTGCTGCATTTATATAGATTTATTAAATTGCTACTCACCTTATTTTTCCTTTATTTGTTGGGTACAACAAAACTCTTACATTCTAGTAATGGTTTTCGTCTCTTTGCTTTCACTCATTACAAACATTTGTTTCTGTGTTACTATTATTCCAAAGACAATGGTGAACATTTCTGCAAGTAGGACCTCCCATGTCACAGCTCTCCACCCTTTCCCTGTAGAGAAGGCCAGGAGAACACTGACCATCTTTCTTTGTTCCCTCTCCCAGTCATGAAAGAGGCATTTGGGAGGTGTCTAGCCCCCTTCTCCACTTGCTGCCCTTGCTGACTTAGTGTAACTGACATAGCTTAGTGTTTTTAGGTCTAGGCTACGGTCAGACTTTCCCTTGAGATATCTCCCTGCACTTTCCTAAGTCTATATTTGAGATTACTAGTTGACATTTGACATTTCCAGATAACTCAATATTGTCCAATCAGAACTATTATTATTTAATTATTATTTTTCTGTTGTGTGGTAGTCCTTTTTCCTCTTCTATATCTTCAATAATTTTGTGCTGGATTTCATGATTCCATCTTATAACTCTTTTTCTTTTTCTTTTCTTTTTTCTTTCTTTTTTTTTTTTTTGCATCCTTCAACTCTTGTCTTTTCTTTTCCATGGATTTTCACTATGCATATCTGCTCTGTGCATTGACATAGCCTATTTCCATCAGATCACTGGTTCAGGTCCTAGGGCAGCCATCTTTTTCTTTTCTCCACTTGCCATGTTATTGAATTAAGAATCCACATTTTACCTTCAGAGAGCCTCTCTCTCTCTCTCTCTCTCTCTCTCTCTCTCTCTCTCTGTGTGTGTGTGTGTGTGTGTGTGTGTGTACCAGTATGTGTTGCACTGCTCTTTATTACCAAAATGTGTTCTTTTTTTCTTCTTCAGCCTCAGAGACAAGAATTTAAAGGCAGAAACTCCTCAGATACAAGGGAAAATTAAAATGCTTATATTCATCTTTTGAGCAATTGTAATATCTGAAAGAAACAGGCGATCTAGCAAAAACTAAAATGTCAAAACCGACCACAGAAGAAGTGGAATGCTCCCTAAGACCAGTTATCATAGGAAAGAATGGAGAGTGACTGGAAAGCCACTATTTAGTAAATACCCACAACTGGATGATGTCACAGTGTAGACTTTGGGGGTCATGCCAGTGGCTCTCTCTCTGTAGTTATACGTGTGGTTCGTTTGATGGTTCCTCCCCACTCTGGGCCCCTTGAACATTGTACTCGTGGAACCTTTTGAAGGGATCTGGGAGGGAGGGCATCCTGCAGGAGGTTTATCAACAGGTTGTCCTGGGTCACCCTTACAGGGGAGGGGAAGGACCGGCGGAGAGAAGATCTGAACCATGGTTAGACAGTTCCACAAAGCCTGACTCGCTCAGTCTGGTACCCTACTCCAGAGCCCTAAGATCCAGATCCCTTAAGAGTCAACCGTATTCATGAAGTTGAAATACAACGGATCTTTATTAAGGCGGAAGAACTTGTCTTCAAAGATAATCCACACGCTGTACTCATGCTCAGAAAGAGACGCATTCACCTAAGGATCCCTGCCTCTTAGGAGCGAGGGGCTGGTGGAGGAGCTGCTGAGGACATGCAG
This sequence comes from Myocastor coypus, assembly GCA_004027025.1. Classification (NCBI taxonomy): domain Eukaryota; kingdom Metazoa; phylum Chordata; class Mammalia; order Rodentia; family Myocastoridae; genus Myocastor; species Myocastor coypus. The sequence continues at coordinate 65,785 of PVJA010004016.1, read as the reverse complement.
CTGAGGACATGCAGCTGAGGACAGGAATAAAACCCTCCAGCTACGCTGCCTGCACAGTCGGTCGTGACTGAGCCGCAGCAGAAAAGGTCTGGAGAATGGGGGGCCGAGGGGGGCGTGGATGTGCAGAGCATTCAGCCTGCGAGCGGAGGTGGGAGGAAGACACAAAAGGCAGACACAGCCAAGGACAAACGCTAGCGTGCTCTGGGGTGGCAGAGCAGCGTCGGGAACAGCATAGGATACAATAAGTTTTGGAAGAAAAAAGCCAAGGATAAGAGAAAATTAATTCTTTTTGTATTTTGTTCAGAGCCAGGAAAGTACAAGTTTGGCCACCGTTTGGGGGCCACTGAGGTCGCTGCTACAGGTGACTGCACGCTCTGCGGCCCACAAGGCAGACAGGTGGTTCAGCAGATCGGCAGGGAGCAGGGCCCACAGGCCCCGTGCCACGTTCCCTGGGAGAGGCTTCTAGGCGGCGAGGGCCCAACCCAGCTGCGAGCCAGCGAAGCCACTGGCAGCCTAGGAGCCTCACAGACTACAGCTGCTTTGGGCCCTGCAGATGCGATCGCCAGCGACAGCTTGCAGGGGTTGGGGCCCACAGATTGTATTTTCAGTATGGAAACGTTCGCTGACTCTCATGGCCTCACTGTCCACCGTCTGGTTTTCTGCAGGTTCAGCAAAGACAACTAAGGGGGTGGGGGGAGCCTCCCACCAGCAGGCGCAGTCCTCAGGTTCAGCGCTGCAGATCTAGATGAGGCCCAGCTCCACCTGGGGAGTCAAAGCTACTAATCAGATTTAATGTCTGGGGAAAACTCCGACCTGCCCTCGCTGAACCACGGTGCGTTTACGGGCTTGGGGTAGAAAGCCTTTAGGTGCCGAGGGCTCACGGAGGAAAGTCAGGCTACCTGCCGGGTCCCTGTGAAGGGGTGAGCTTGGCTGCTTAGGCTGTCTGGACATTGGTCAAACACCACGCAGTCTCTTGGGTCCTCTGGTCCAGGAGACAGAAGCATGTGGATGGCACAACGCACACAATTACCTCAGTGTCTCTGAGCCTCAGTTTCCCCATTTGTAAAATGAAACATCCTATCTACCTCTACTTAAAAGTTTTTGCAGATTGTATATAAAACATGTATATACATATGCACACATATGAGTATGCATGTGCTTGCATATTTACACATACCTTTATGTTTATAATCGATGGCATATCTCATATCTATATTGGTACATGTGTGTATCATACATGTGCATGCATATGTGTATATGGTGTACACATAATGCTGATGTACAGTGTCTGTACATGTAATATAGGAACATATGCTTACTGCTTATACACACATAACACATGCATGTGCACACCCAAAGCTGAGCAGAAGTGTGTGAGGTCTTGAGTACTGAGCTGGTTATTGGTGGGTGGTGACAATTCATCTGGGGTGCCCCACTCCAGGATACAGGGGTAGGAGCTTGTTTCTGAAGGTAGGCTTGAGGTGACCCTTAGGACACAAATGTTTGAGAATATCAAGGACTTCATGAAAGGGGAAAATTTAAGGTTGAAGTAAGTCTGAAAGGAAACCATAAATCCTGAGTAGATTTGTTAAATGAGAATGGATTGCAGCGCTGTGGCCAGAGGGAAATTTAGGAGTTAGTGCAGCAATTATAGCTCTCTCAGAGTTATAGGGCACACCAGAGTGTTTTTAACCACTGCCCTGTAGCTGGAAGAGGAAGTAATTCACTAGGCTGCGCTGTATGTCTAAAGAGAAGCCCTGCTTTGGCAGCTTTTTCTTCCGAATTAAAAAGCAATTTGCATCCTTAAATCACAAACTGCTCAGCTGTCCTGCTACCACTATGCAAATCTTATTCTATGGGCAGATAGATTAGACAGCAGTAAAAAGGAAATCATTGTTCCCTACATTTAAGATGTGAAAGGTGCACTCCTTTCTGTCTTGGGTGGGGAGAGCACACACCCCAGCCCACACAGCTTGCCGCTTTCACACTGCATCTGCCTCCCACGCCCCTGGTCGGCCACAGGTGGAGCACTGAACGCCAAAGGCGCGAGCCCTTCAGAGTCACGAGCCCACGACGGGAGGCAAAGAGCTCAGCAGGTCCCCAGAGCGCCGGCTGAATCCCAAAGAAAACCTAGGTGATAGTAAAATGAACTATAAGGAATTAATTGCTGCTGAGCATCTATTATGCATTAGGGGCTTTCAGTGGTGGTAGTTCTTCCTAAAGAACGCACTGGAAATGTCATTGTCTCTATTTTACCAGTGGAGGATGTTGAGCATTAGTGAGGTGAGAATTCTTCTAGGTTCCAGAGCCAGAAACCTGACTCACACAGCTGTCTTAGTTACTTTCCTCATTGCTGGGAAAAAGTACCTTGCACCTACAACTGAAAGGAAGAGGGGTCTGTAATCCCAGCTCTTGGGAGAGGCTGTAAACAGGCAGATCACTACGAGTCCAATCTAGTAGTGAGCCCCTGAACACCTTGTACATTCTCCCTCCTCCTTCCTCACAAAAAAAAAAAAAAAAAAAAAAAAAAAAAGATTTATTTGGGCTCCAGCTTCAGTTTCTCCAGAGCTGTTTCCAAAGCAGGATGGCATCACAGACAGGAAGCAGAGAGTAAGGGGAGGAGCGAGAGGGGGTGAAGCTTTCTAGGCCACGCCCCAATGGCTTCCCTCTTCCAGAGATCCCGCCTCCTAATAGCAAGTTAGCTGTAAATCCCTACATCCACTCGCCTTGCGAAAGCTCCACCTATGCGTACAAGAGGCTCTCGGAGGACAGCTGGATGTAAACCATGACAGCAGCCTAATAAAGCAGTAGTGGGAAGGGTGCTGGAGGAGTCACCAAAAAGCAGGAAGGACTGCATGAGCCTTGGTGATGTGGACCCTGAGCCTGGGACCTACCTTGCTGTGTGCCCACGTGTGCTCTTCAACTTTCCCATTGCTGGGACAAAATACCTACGAACCGCAACACAAAGAGAAGAGGTGTGTTTTGGCTCATAGTTTCAGGGGATTTTCTCAGGTTTGGCTGGCTCCGAGGTCAGAACATCACCGGAGGCAGAACGGCCCACCTCATGGTGACCAGGAGGCAGAGCAGGCGAAGAACACCAGGGAGGGAGAGGCTGGGGATGAGATACAGACCTCAAAGTCCTTTCTCTGTGACAGCCCCCAGTGCTCCCAGAAGTGTGGTTCCCAAGCTAAGCAAGTTGACAGTCAAGGTAGATGCAGTGGCCCTTTGACTGTCACACCCCACGCACACTTGCACCCTCCACTTGCAGCGCTGGATTTCCCGACTTGGGTTTGGTTCATCCAGCCTGGGTTCCACTCAGCGCTCACCCTCTGGCCTCCACACGGTGGTACTGCAGCCAGCAAGCTGAGTGCGACTAGGATAGAGAAAATGAATTTTTCTAGGGAGTGAGGGGATGGGAGAGAGATGAGGGGCTTAGCAGGAGAGGTGGGAGGAGGGCTGGGCTCACATTATTGTCCTTACTTGCCCACAGTAACAGACATGACAGTGCCTGAGTCTGAACCTAGAGCAGGCTATGGGGTAACCTCTCCCATAGGATGAAGAAGAGCCAGAGATGTTTCATGGATCACTGAGACATGGGTTGGGTGAATGTGATAGTTTTTACACATGCGCTCTGGTGACCAGCATGGAATCCCTGGAGGCACACTCTGATGCCCAGACCAACCTCAGACCCAGAGCGGCAGCTTCTCTGGGGTGAGCTGCAGGAATCAGGTGATGCTGAGAGTGTACGTGGGGTGTAACAGTGCTAGAGAACAGAGACAGACCCCAACAATCCAGGCATAAAGTGGCTGGGACACAGGTTACCCACGCCTTTCACTACATGCCAAACACAGTTAGGAGCCAATGGTATGACATGAGCCTCGACTTCGAAGAGCTTAGGAGGGCAGGGAGTACTGGTGCTGACTTTTAAAACTTCCTTGTCCCACATTACTCAGACAGCAAGGTCTCAGTCATTAAGAACCAGTGAGTGAATGAATGGATGGAGGGTGTAGAACGCTGAGGTTTCATTTACTAATTGTACACCACAAGTGTACTATGAAGAATTTCATTAACAGCCTTGGAGATTAGGGGAAAGAGTGCTTCTTCTATGATGCTGGGTGGGTGAATTTTGTGCTGGTTGAGATGATGGTTTCAGATGTGTGGTCAGCTGGGCTCTGCTGGCTGAGTGTTTATCAGCTCCTGAGGTTACAAGGATACAGAGGAGATGCATGCGTCCCAGCCATTATCTGGTGTGTTTGTGGTGGTTGATATATTGTGTCAACTTAAGAGTTGGAAGCTTGGGTGGATCCCTTGAGATTCCACACCCTGGGGGATGGGGCGTGGCTGTGTTGGGTGAGGAGGGCCCATCGTGGACCAACTCAGCACCAAAAGGGTGTATAAGGGGGTTGAGGAAGGTTTCTGCAGGTCCCACTTCCTTGGAAGAGTTCTGAGCTTTGTAGCAGCCACCACCACTTCCTTGGGAAGCTCCTGTCTTTGCAAGTGACATGGAAGGAAGAGAGAACCACAACTGCTGCTCCTCCCCTGCTCTTCTTTGTTTTCTGCCACCTTGAACTGCTGTTGTGTGCCTTTGAGTCAGCTGGGTATGGACTGAAACCTCCACTAACTGTGAGCTAGATAAACCTTTCCTTCCTTCATTTTGAGTGTCGGGTATTTGTCCCAGCAACGAGTGAAAAGTAACTGAGATGGTGTGGGGCTAGATTACCAAGAGAACCCATCTCTTAGGTGCAGAATTGCATGCCTAGAGTAAGGTTTTACTCCCTCCTCTTGTCATGGCAGCCTACAGGTAATAAAAGGTACAAGAGAGGGCTTTGCATCACTCTCTTGTCCAGGAGGAGCTGGACTGAGCAGGCCCTGGAGGAGCCACCACAGAAGCCCTGGTGGGAACATCACTTACTCTGAGTCAGCTCTGGGCAGGTAGCCACCCCATAATAGGTCCTGGAGTAAAGCCTGGTACATGATAAAGCTGACAGCCCTGTTGGCTGGGCCCAAGGGGCAGCCATTCTGCCCCTTGACCAGGCCTCCCAGCCTGGAAAGAAAAGCCTCTCCAAGGGTCCCTCAGCACTCCCAACGCTGTACCCTCTCATCTGTCACTCTGCCTGCCCATGTCTCCTCTTGAGCACAGAAGCCTGTGAGGCCTGAGTAAGCAGGCAGACCATCTAGAAATTGCGAGCTCTTTGATTGTCTCTGTCATTGTCAGCTCCTCTGAGCACCCACAGTGCCCTGTCCATTCTGGGATCAGCTTTGCCTCCCAGCCTTCAGGTCTCCTGAAGAGATTCTAATTCCATATCCAGTGCTGCCTTGGCCTGAATCTCCCACATAAAGACGCAGCCTAGCAGCTCTCCATGGCCTGATGAGTGGACTGCAGGTCTGTGGGTTCCAGCTGGGCACTGCCCCTGCCAGGAGCTGCAGAGTTTCTGGATAATGAAGTTCTCCCTCTAGGAGATGGAGGCCCTTTTGAGACACTACTCTGGGCACAGAGAAGACACAAAAGAGTGGCACAGAGCTGTTGGTCTGCAGGTGGCAGGGGAGCCCAAAGGCTGAGGGCTGGAGCTCCTGGTCTGGAGGACAGTGGGGAGTACAGTGCTAATGGAAGGGGAGAGAAAACTTCCTAGAAAGTGGGCAGTCTTAGGGGTTGGGGCAACGACAGAAGTAGGGAGGCCTGGTGATGTGCCCTGCCCCACAGCCCTGCGCTGTGCTCAGGCTGCTTGTTTTGCCCTGGTGCTGTCAGCGCTGGCAACCAGAAGCCTCTGCTCATGTATCTTCCTCTCCTCCCGACTCTGAAAAAGGCTCCTCACCTCTGCAGCCCACAGTGCAGGCAGCAGATCACTCCTGGACCACCTCGGTTCTGTGCTCTGGCCACCTGCCACCTAAATTCACGTGACTCTCTCCCTTGGCTGCCCTGAAGGATGGGCTGTGTCTCATCTGCTTGTCTCCTACCTGTCCCCACTTGCTAGGCATGCAGCAGGTGCTCCAATAAGTGCTAATTGGGTCAAACTGAGCTGCTGCCCAAACCCCACATGGAGATGCTCACTCCATGAGCGAGACTTTTCCGTCCTAGGCTCGTCCTTTCTCCCAGGGCCCCTGTTCTCACTCAAGCCCCGGAGCCCTCTTCAGGCCTGGGAAGTGCTGCAGGAATGAGAAAGGACAGGCTTCTGGGGCAGGCCTGGCTCAGCCACACACCTGACCACTCACTTGTGCTATTGGCCCTTGGGGTCCTGCGTGTTGAACAGTCATAAATTTCAAGACGTGAAGATGGCCATACTCCCTAAACTGCTATACAGATTTAATGCAATTTTTATCAAAATACCATCAACATACCTCACAGAACTGGAGAAGTCATTCCTAAAATTTATTTGGAACCAAAAAAAGCCCAGAATTGCAAAGACAATCCTGGGCAACAAAGGTAAGGCAGGAGGCATTACAATTCCTGACCTAAAATTGTACTAAGAGCTACTGTGACAAAATAAACATGGTTTTAGCAAAAAAATAGACCTGAGGATCTGTGGAATAGATTAGAAGATGCAGAAGTAAATACAAACACACTCAGCCACCTTATTTTTGACAAAGGAGCCAAACTTGCTTACTGGAAGAAAGAGAGCCTCTTTAACAAATGGTGAAAGAAAAACTGGCTCTCTACGTGTCAAAAACTAAAACTTGACCCAGGTCTATCACCATATACTAAACTAAAATCAAAATGGATTAAAGATCTAAATATTAAAGGAGAAACCCTAAGCCTCCTAGAGGAGAAAGTCAGAGGAAATCTTAAAGACATCAGGGTAGGCAAAGAGTTCATGGGCAAGAATCAAAATGCATGTTTAACACTTGAAAGAATCAACAAATGGGACCTCCTCTGGCTGAGAAGTTTTTTCATGTCAAAAGAAATTACCAACAGAGTGAAGAGACAACCCACAAATTTCAAAAAGATTTTAACTAATAAATATTCAGACAGAGGTCTTCTATTTAGAATTTATAAAGAACTAAAAACCATTAGGGTCCTAAAATTCAAAGATCCAGTCCAGAAATGGACATCCGTGATGAACACACACTTCTCAGAGAAAGAAATATGACAAGCCTATAAATACATGAAGAAATGCTCCACATCACTAGCCATCCGTGAAATGCAAATTAAAACAACACTTAGATACCATCTCACCCCAGAAAGAATGACTATCATAAAGAAATCAACCAACAACAAATGCTGGAGAGGCTGTGGGGAAAAAGGAACCCTTCTCCACTGCTGATGGGAATGAAGACTGGTGCAACCATTATGCAAAGCAGTGTGGAGACTCCTTATAAAACTAGAGCTGGAAATCCCATTCAATCCAGCTATCCCCCTACCGGGAATTTTTCCAGAGGAACTGAAAACATCATATCATAGTGATATCTGTGCACCTATGTTCATAGCAGCGCAATTTGTGATAGCCAAATCCTGGAAACAACCAAAATGCCCATCAGCTGAAGAATGGTTGAAAAAGATGTGGTATTTTCATAAAATGGAATATTACTCAGCTATAAGGAATGATGAACTAGAAGACTTCATATATAAATAGATGTATCTTGAATGTATACTCATAAGTGAAATAAACCAGACCTACATATGCAGATATCATCTAGTCTCCCTAGTGTAAGGACTCAAAAAAAGAAATAAATAAAGTTTGGGTGGTACCAGGAATCAACCTCAGGACCTTGTGTTTTCTGCATTCTTAACCCCTATAATTATTTTAGAAGAGTGACTTAAATACAAAATGCATTTGGAAGACTTAAAAAATTAATGTCTATTGAAAGTGTTAATATTTAACTGTTTGATCAGTCTTACATACCTATGCCTATTGATCTATACCGATTTGATGATGAAAATATGTAATACAACCATTGTTAAATTTTTCTTGTTTTGAAATTCTGTACTATATGTACTCTTACTTGTTACTGTTTTATTCTACCTTTGTTTCTGCTATTTTCACTCTTTAAAATAATAATAAAAAAAGAAACTTCAAGAGGGTTCCTGTGATGTGTATGTGCTCCAGTACCTGGGCCTAGAGTCAGCAATATGCAGCCACTCCTCTCAGCAAGGCCTGGCTCCTTGCACGGTCCCATCCTACACCTGCAGGCCCTGGTCCCTGTCCATCCATGGTCCTACCCCTCCAGTCTTCCTCCAACCTTGATTTCTCTCACTGGCTTAATGTCATCTTCCAGACTGGGTAGGGTAGCCCAGAAGGCCACAGCTTGCTGAACTGGCAGAGGAAAGGCTGCAGGGAGCATAGGTGGGAACAGGGCTCAGGGTGTCTGGGCCCACAGTAAAGAAAATAGAAGTGCACCAAGCACCTCCCCTTTTGTGGCTCTTGGGCTGTACGTGCTGTGGCTGGAGGGGAGGGCCTGCTGGCCATTTGGGGGTACAGTAGGACTGAGGGCAGGGAAATGTGACAGTGGCTACACTGGGCTGGGGATCCAACCTTGCTTTGGCCAACCTGCTCAGCCCTGTGACTTCAGGTCAGTTACTTTGCATTTCTTATTTTCCAATTCGCCCACTTCACAGAAAGGGTAGGAATAAGAAACAAAATAACGCTATCACAGTGCTTAGTGGGGGTCAGGGAACACTGGGGCATTGGATGAATTACATACATACTGCATGTGTGCTTTTATAGCTTTGGTACAGGGTCTCATTATGCAGCTTGGACTCGTAGTGACCCTCCTGTTTTCAGCCTCCCCAGAGCTGGTATTGCAGGCATAAGCCATCATTCTTAGACTTGACTGCAGGCTCAGCATGCCCTGGGGGCAGGGCTAGCATGGCATGTGGGACTGGGGATCAAACCCTGGTCCGTGAGCTTGCCTAAGCAGGCGCTTTAGTCCACTGAGCCATCTTGCTGGCCTTACAGCTTAAATAAGTGCAAAGAATGGAATGGTCCTTATGGTGTATGAAACACTAGGTGTACAGTTGATTAAAGCTGTGTTATCAAGTCCAAGTGGGACATGGTTTATTAATGAAAATTTAGAATAACTCCCACGTTTGCTTATGCTTGGTCGGGCACCGTGTCTCCTGATTGAGTCCACGCCATCCCTTTGTGCTCCTTACTGTTGCACGCATGTTGCTGGCTCATTTCAGCTAAAAGACAGCAATGCCAAGTCAGCTCACCCTGGCTTTTCAGAGCCTGCTTGTACCGGACCCTGCCTTTGTGTCCCACGCTCCTCTCCCACTACTTACCTGCGGCCCCCCACAGGTCCTGGCTTCAGCAAATATTGTGCTTCATACTGATGGGCATATGCTCAAGGCTTGCCCCAAGAAAGCAGGGAAGTGTGACTAATAATCCCTTTTTGGTAAAGATAAATTTATCACTTGGGACTTCATAATGTAATGCAGCTTCCATCTACATCTTCTCAACTTGGCAGAGTGTCGTCCCTGCAGCCCTAGGACCGGGTGGCTCCAGTGTGGCTGTCCTCCTGCCATCGCCACTCCACCACCAGGCAAGAGGCATGGTGGTGGGGGGATCAAGACTGTGGATTTCTGCAACACCCCCACCCTGCCAGCATGGCTCAAGACAGGGACAGAACTTGCCAGAGGGAGAGGTACCTGGGCACGGACAACTCTCCCAGCACCAGAGGATGTTGGTGCCAGAGGGACCTTAGAAAGTTTCAGGATGAGTGCTCTGGAAGTGACCTATGTGGAACCTGGTCTGGGCCTTGGCTGCCCTGCCTGGACAGAACTCCTAGTCACCACTAGTCCGGGTACTCAAGGGGGTCTTGGAGCTTGTTATGGTTTATGTCTAGTTGTCCCCCCAAAGCCTCATGTAGTCATTGGGTGGGGACTTCTAGAGTTTGAGACTTGATCCATGATCCCTGGGATTATGGGTTTTAGTACTGATGGGATTATGGGTCAAAGTACTTCTGGAATTATGGGTGTAGCCTAAGGTGGGGGCTAAGGCGGAGAGCCTGAATGTAATATAAAGAGAGACAGAGAGACAGACTTAAGCTCTTGCTGTTGCTGCTGCTCTGCTGCCCTGTTTGGTTGGCTACCTCTGCCACCATTTTGCTGCTGTTCCACTGCCATGAACTGGATGCTCTCCGCCCTGCTCCACTCAGCCTTGGGCCAGTCGAATATGGACTGAAACCTCTACAAACTGTGAGCTAAATAAACCTTTCCTTCCTTCATTTTGAGTGTCGGGTATTTGTCCCAGCAACGACTAAAAAATAACTAAGATAGAGTTTCAAGTAAATTCACTCAAATGTCCCCTAAGACCCATACTCAGAGAAAGGGCTCCCTGATTGGGCCTAGGGAGTTACTGTCTAAGGCAGTGGTTCTCAACCTTTCTAATGCCATGACCCTCCAATACAGTTCCTCATGTTGCGGTGACCTCAAACCAAAAAATAATTTTGGTGACTACTTTAAAACTGTAGTACATTTTGCTACAGTTATGATTTGGAATGTAATAAATAACATTTTCCGATGGCTTTAGGCAACTCCCGCCAGCGTCGCGACCCACAGGTTGAGAACCGCTGGCCTAAGGTAATGCTGATAGATTTCAAATGTTTTCTTAACAACACACTGAATCACTTAAAATTTCCTCACTTTGCCTGGTGTTCAGCCTAACTGCTGTGGGCCAGGCTGGGCTGGGCTACAGTTGGGTACGTGGGCTTTGGTGTGTGTGGTGATGGGCAGCTCACTGGGGAGGCCAGGGCTTGCAGAGGACAGCTCCGTGCTCTGGAGTCTCTTCCTGGGCATCACTTCTCCATGCCAGGGCAGGAAGTTCCAAGCTAGTAGCATATGGGAGTGAACTGAAGGTGGTCCAAACCTATGCAGGCCTGTGGATCCTGGAGCCCTCCAGGTGCAGGGAATAGATTAAAAACAAGGAATAAGGATAGCAAGGATTTAGGAGCAGGTCAACCCGAGTTGAAATCCTAATTCCTCAACTTTAGAGCTGTGTGGCTTTGAGCAAGTTTATTAGGCTCTCTGAGACTCTATTTCTTCCTCTGTAGACCACACATGTGTGCCTCACGGGACTGTCCTGAACCCAGGGATGACGACCACGGACTCAGAGGTTGGTAGGAGCTTCTGCTCCTCACGGCCTGTGTGGCCTTGAGAGAGCTCCATAGCCTTCCAGAACATCTATCTCTCTAGTGTCTAAATGGGCAGAACAGTCCTATCTCCCAGGGCTATGGAGACAGAGTAAAATTAAACGTTTTAAATACCTACCATGCAAACTGAGCAAATCTTAAAAATAAAGATTGCTTACTTGGCCAGGAGTGGCTCCCGCCAACCCCCATCCAGCTTCTCACTGTCTCCAGCGTCACTTCCCAGTGCCCCTGCCCTGACAACCGCGCCTCATCAATCCTCCTCTCCCCTAACTGCTCCCGTCATATTAATCTTCTTGTTCTTTCTTATCTCGGAGCCTCTGCTCCTGTCAGGTGTGTCTGAATGATCCCCCCTCGCACTTCTGCCAAACCAGGACGAGCACCTCATTCACGCCTTTGTCAAATTAAAATTTCTTCTGTGGGAGAAAAACACCATCCGGGAAGCAAAGGACAAACCAAGGGAAGGTTTTTACATATTCATAGTCATGCCATAGGCAGAGCTCCCACACATTAATGAAAAAGAACAATAATTCATTTTTAAGAGCAGGGGATGAGCACAGGTAGGCAGTGTACAAACGGGGAAGTGTGAATGGCCAATAAACATGTGAAAAGGAGCTCAGACTGGCTCGTCAGGAAACGCACACCTCGACAAAGAGGCGCCATTTTTCACGGTGATGTTGGCTATACAATGGTGACAACAGACACAGTGGACAAGGACAGAGGGAGGAAGACACAGTTGTGTTCTTTCACAGGAATATGAGTCTGGTTACATGATGGCTGGCAATATCGGCCAATAGTGTCCAAGTGTGTCCCTCTGGTGGGGGAAATGTCACCACTAGAAACTATGTCAGGGTTGTAACCTGCATGCAGCTCTGTCATCCAACAGGCCTATGGCAAATGGTCACAGTGTGGCACCCACTATACCTGGCATTTGGACAGAGCAAGAGATACACCATTACCTCTCACCTGCGCTGCTTTTCTATTGCTGCAAATTGCCACAAAGCACAAGCCCAGAGACTTACAGTGATCCAAATTTATTATTTGACAGCTCTGGAGATGACATCCAGCAGTGCAGCTGTCATAGGCTGAGCACTTCCTGAGATTCTCTGGAAGGTTCCACTTCCTCGCCTCCTCCACCTCCAGAGGCTGCTGCACCCCTTGCTTATGGTGGCCTCATGGTTTCTCTGCGCCCACCCCTTTGTAGGACCTGTGATTATACCAAACTCACTCAGATGGGCCAGAGTCATCTGCCTACCCCAAGATCTCTCTTCAGAGCACGTCTCCAAAGCCCCCCTTGCCACAGGAGGCAGCATGTAGTGTCTGGGACTAGGCTACAGCTATCTTTGGGTGCATTGTTCTTCTTACCACACCACCTTGTGGAGTTAACATTCTTCTGATGTGGATACAAAAAGATAGTCCCAGTAGCACTGTGTATAACAGCAAAAAATCTAAGAGGTCTACTGCTGTTCAATAGGGCTGGGTAATTGGTACGGTGCCCCCATGCTATGGACTGCCAGGCCTCCAATGAGTGGAACAAAGTTAGCACTGTACAGTCATTGGCTTCAGGCTCCGAGCGACTCTGCTAAGTGGAAAGCATGTACAGTGAGACGGATCTGAGGAAGAAACTGTGTACAGTTTCTGAAAGAAGAAACTTTTCCATGTACAAAGTGCATTTGGGATGACACACAAAAACCATAACCAACATTGGGGACAAATGGGCTTTGGGACAGACTTTTCTTGATACATCCTCTGCTATTGCTGTCATCTGTGAGACCTGCATTCTCAGTATAAAAATGTGGCCTTCACAGTCTTTGCGATAACCCCATCATGGCCCAAAGCACCCAAGGGCCAGAGCTGGTCATCGTGCTCAGGCTGAAGCAGCAGCAGCTGTCTCCAGGGTCTAAGAGGGCTGTTTGAGAACTACGGGGCCTGAAACCCTCAGGTGAGGCAGCCAGTAGATCACAGAAGAAAGTCCTAAAGCGCAGTGAACCATGCCAGACAATAGCTTCCAATTTCAAGGGGCAGGAAGCCACCAGGTTAGTGGCTGGCTAGCCAGGAGGCAAAGCTTGGAGCTGAGGGTGGCATTCCCTGGAGCCCCACCTTTTAAGGTCTGGGGTCTCACTTCAGAGTTTTAAGCACTTCTCAGGGGCCTACTCTCTGCCTAGCTCTGGGCTGGGCTGGGCTGACAGAACCATGAAGTGCAATTTGAATTTTTGGAAAACGCTTCTGGCTGCAGGACCCAAATCGGATTTCAAGGAGCCAGAGCTGAGGAAAGAACACACCGCAGGCTGGCTCAGGTGTGAGGGGACAGAGGTCTGGAGTAAGCCAGGGGCTGCGGGGAATGAATGGCCTGAGAACAATTTGGGAACAGAGTCGGAAGGACTGGGTGGGGAGACTGAGGTCTCAACTCTCAGAAAGATGGTGTGCATGGCTGCATCATTAAGGGAGAGACCAAGTATAATTAGTGGATGGGAGAGTGGTGGTCTTTGCTTGGCACTCAGGGGGCACCCAGGGGGCACCCAGGGGATACAGAGATGGCAGCAGTGGACAAGGTGGCCTACCAGCAGGACTGACACCAGGAGGGACAGCGTAGTGACAGTAATGCTCAGGTGGGGCTTGGCTGGATGCTGCGTGTGTGTGGAATGTATCTCCTTGCTGCTCACAGGACATAAACAGAAACAGCAAAGTCTTTGAAAGGTGCCTTCACTCATACTTAAGGACAAAAAGACATGACCTCTTCTTCCTCTTCTCTTCCTTTGCCATTTGCTCTGGGGCTTGTTTTGGCAGGCAGCAGACAGAGGTGGGGATGGTCACCCCATGCAGCCAGTGACATCTCTCTTCTAGGGATGTGAGGACAGCGAGGGAGAGGAGGGAGAAAAGCTGATCTTCTGAGGAAGCAGTGCAAAGGAGCTGGGGAGGAAGGCCACAGTGTGCAGGGAGACAGTGTGAGGAGACTCCAAGGGAGGCGCAGACGGCCAAGGGGAGCGGCTGCTTCAAAAACACGTGTGCATTATTTAAAAACCATTGCTTTTTTGAAAAGGTGTGCTAATTAATAGTCAAGTAGCTCCCCTCTCTTGCTCTCTATCCACTTAGCCAGATCTTTTTCATCTACTTATCTATTCATGTTATTTCATCTACCTATAATCTCTCAGCTACTTACTGATTTACCTACTATTTATATGTCTGTCTCTACCCATCAGCTGTCTGTCTGTCTGTGTCTGTTTTTCTGTCTGTCAATCATCTATCTATCATCTGTCTATCTATGTCTATTCCTACATATCAGTTATGTATGGATGTATGTATGCATCTATCTGTCTATCTATCTATCTATCTATCTATTTGTCTATCTACTTATTTATCTATCTATGAGCTATGTATGTATGTGTCTGTCTGTCTGTCTCTACGTATCTATATGTATGTATGTGTGTGTATGTATGTGTCTGTCTGTCTGTCTGTCTACCTATCACCTACCTATCTCTACCTATCTGCTATCTATGTAATCATCTATCTAACCGGTACAACTTGCCTGTCACCACATGACATTGTTAGAAGCTGCAGCAGTGTCCCAAGCAGCTTGTCACTTTCTTCCAGTTAAACCTGAAATGAACTGCAAAATAGTTAAACAACAACTTAACCCTGTGCTACAAAGGAAAAGATGGACAAATTCAACTACACAACAATTAAAAGCTTCTGTAGGCAAGGGGAAGGAGAAGCTGAGGACAACCCATTAAGGCGGCTGCAATGCTTATGACAGTTAAAAGGCCTATTTCTTTAATTCATGTTGAGAGAATCATTGAATAAAAAAAAAAATGTCAAATGAACAGATGTGAACAGGAAATACGTTTTTTTTTAAATTTTTAAATTTTATTTATATTTTTCTTGTTTCAGAACCATTGTTTGTTTATTCCCTCATTTTTATGGCCAGCCAGCCTACCCTAAGGGCAGGGCTGGCGCAGCATGTGGCGCCGGGGATCGAACTGTGGTCCTTGAGGCCACCCAAGCTTTCCCAAGCAGGCATTTTAGACCACTCAGCCATCCCACTGGGCCCTGAATAGGAAATTCTTAAAAACAAAAGCCAGAAGGAAAATATCCTTACTCTCACACATAATTAAGGAAATCTAACTTAAAAGAACAATGAGAGCTCATCAGTCACATCCTAGACTGACACACCCGGTGCTGTCAGAGATGTGGGCAGACAGGCACCCTCAGTTGCTGGTACTGCCTTGCAGAGGACATTTCACTCTGTGTACCCTTTGACCTAGCAGCTTCACCACTAAGCAGCAGCTCCACAGCAGCATTCACAGAGGCAGCCTGAGCTGTGCCCAGCTGATGCTCCTGGCAGCACTGCTGCAAATGGAAAGGACTAAGAACAACGGGGAAGTCCCCTCTGCATCCCAGTCAGAGACTGTGCTGCACCTGCCTGCCCTGCAGAGTATCATGCAGCCATTAGCAAGGACAAGAGGCCCTGAAAAACAACTTGATACAGCGCAATGTTTCTCATGAGGCCAGCGATGTTAATCAAAAGCCAGTGTACTCTGCATGCCTCCTACTCAGTTGCTTAGGGAAAGGGCACATGGAAGACCCATAACCTGTCAGGCTGAGACTCTGTATGAATGGTTGCTCCAGCAGGCGAGACAAGAAACGCAGAAGCAGGCTCTTGAGTGCAGCTGGTTTTGCCTTTGAGCTTAGAGTTCAACTGGGAGGATGGGTGAGGATCAGTGTCGAAATGAAGGGACTGTATATTTTATATTCTCAAGTACTGTTTGAAATTTTGATCATGAAGCTGTATTACTTTTTGCAGGAAAGTTTAGCTAGAATTTTGTATTAAAATCGTGGTGATCCAAATATGAGAAACATTGAACTGTTTAGCCAGTAAGGACCAGGATAGGGGTCTCTCTGGCTACCCTCCCCGACCCTGGGCCAAGCTGCTTCTGTGTTTCATGAAGCCCTTTTGTCACTATCTCAGTCATAGAGGTGCGTATTAGGGTCACTTACAATTGGACCAAGTTGTTCCCTGACCACCACCAGCCCTGCCATTGTATCTTAACATCCAGCATGGAGGCCTGGGGAGAACTTGGTGGTCTAAGCGGCTGCCTGGCAAGGACCTGGTACTGCATACTGTGCTGGCTCTGGAACCCAGTGTACCATGCCATGCAGAACCAGGCATGGTGGCATACACCTGTAATCCCAGTGCTGTGGAGGCTGAGTCTGAGCTGCACAGTGAGACCCTTTATCAAATAAATATATATATATATATATATATATATTTTTTTTTTTTTTTTTTTTGTCTTTTTGAGACAGGGTCTCGCTATGCAGTTCAGGCTGGCCTTGAGCTCACTTTTGTAGCACAGGCTGGTCTCAAACTCACACCAATCCTCCTGCCTCAGCCTCCCGAGTGCTGGGATTACAGGTGTGAGCCACCACGCCTGGCTATCTTTTTTTAAAAAATGAAAAAAAAATAAAAAATAAAAACAAGGTCTAAGGTCCAGCATGGCAGGAATTTGCTCTGAGAAATTTCTGTGACCAAGGGATTGTGTTGCCCAAAGACAGAATGAGCCACCAACATGGATATGGACAGCTGTGTGTGTGTGTGTGTGTGTGTGTGTGTGGTGTATGTGTGTGTGTCTTAGCCCAGAGTGGCATGCAATGGATGGAAGGGACCTTCAGCTGGGGCCAGGAAACCCAAGTTCAAATTCCAAACCCGACAACCTGCTGTATCCCAAGCCAATCCGAGGGCCACCCCAGGCCGCCATCCTCCTTACAGTAAGGGAGTCCCACTCGTGGGACTCATTCCCATGAATCATTCAGCAGTTCTTCCCTGAGCAAGACATTCTTGCTTTTCCACATTGTTCCAGGACTGCAACTTACTCCCTCCATGCCTACATCTTCCTCCATTTCTCCCCTTTATCTGTGGTGCCTCTGTGTGGCTGCTCCTGCATAAGGCTGGAGTGGATGGTGTCACGGCTTGGGGAGTTTGGGCCCTGGAGTCAGAAACCCCTGGGCTGGAGCCCCATTTCTGCTCCTCAACAACTGTGTGGTCTAGAAGGAGAGACTTACCCTTTCTGAGTCTTGTTCTATTCTCATCTTACAGTGTCTTCTACATAATAATACACGTAAGAGATGTTTGCATCTGGGACTCAGAATGCAATAGGTGCTCCATCAAGAGAGGAATTCTTACATTCACACCAGAAAGTGTGGCAGGCAGGAAGCAGAGCTTATGCTCCTTAAGCCTTCTCAAGGGCTAGCACTCCAGGACTTGGCCACCATTTCCCTGTATGTGTCCGGTCCCACTAAAACTGCAGATGTGTCTACCTTCCCCATGGGACTATGGGCTTGTTAGGGACCTGGGTCCTGCACCTCATTACCTGGCTGCATCTCATTACCTGGTAAAGTGCTTGGCACAGAGAAGCTGGTGGCTGCTCCCACATGGTCCCCTGCCTCAGTGACCCAGTGGCAGCAGCCTTTAGAGGGCAGTCTGCCTCTGGGCCACGCTGTCCCGGCCCCACTTGCCTCACCTTCATGTGCTAATCCTCCCTGGAGGGTCTGGGTGAGAAATGGAAAAGGATTTTGAGCAAACTGGCATTAGTACTGACTCCTCCATCCCTTGTCCTGTAGGTACTACACCTGTGGCTGCTGGACAATGGCCCTGAAGAGCGTGCCTTCAGACCTGAGACAAGGAGCAATCAGAGGCTCACTGCTCAGTAACTGCAGCCTCTTTTATCCGTGCCCTCAGGAGCCACAGTCAGCCTCAAGGAATGGCTGTAACTGCCTCTAAGAAATCTATCCACATACGCTGTGAGTGCCCAGCAGCCTTCTCTGCAGGGATCCACTACTACAGGAATGCACACTTGAGGCGGGGGACTGAGCTGGGGGCAGGCGAAGGGGATGTGTTTCTAACGTATAGGGAGGGCTGGGCCGGGGCAGCTCCACTCCCACAACCCCCTCTCTCAGGTCCCTCCCACCCCTGCATCCCCCCACTCCGGTCATCCGTGGGCCTTGCAGCCTCACCGTGTCTGGAGGCTACTTACAAGCCATGGAGCTGGAGGCCACACGAGAAGGGCTGAGCACGGCCTGCAGCGCCCCCGCGTGCTCGGAGAGGGAGGCCACGCTGCTCTGGTCGGCGGTGAAGAACTCCAGGCCGCAGCTCTGAGCAGAGCGAGGGCCGCCCCTCAGGAGATGTTGGAGGTAGCAGGTGGCTGAGGCCTCACGTCTAAGGCAGTCCTCACACTCAGCCCTGCTACTGCCTGCACGGCTGGTCATTGTCCAGGGTTTCTCAAGTTCATCAGCTGCAGGGATCGAGCACTTCCCCAGCCCAGCAAGAAAGGCAGAGGGGCAAGAGGGCTCCTTGCAGCTCATCCGAGGATGCACACTGAAACCCCAGGGCAGTGCTATTTCACATGCATTTTTATAAGCATGCAAATTTCATATTGTTTCCCTGGTAGTTGTTGAGACAACACCACCAAGTGGTTTTGTGCGTTATTAAGTTTCTAAATAGAGAGCTGGATATGAGAAGCCAGGGAAAGCACTCCCGAGTGGGCCTGGCCCGTGGGGGAACAAACCTGGCTGACCACCGCATACCAGTTCTGGCCAGCACCTCACTCACTGTGTGGGATCCTGGGTCCCCGTGGTTTCCTGGTGGACTCTGACCTGGGGGCTGAAAGCGGTCTAAGCCTCTGCAGTGTTCAGAAAGGTACCGCACTCATACTGACATGCAGTTTCCGGGGAGGAGCCAGAGTGGGAGGGACAGGTGTGGAACAAGATGTGGTGGGCAGGAAGGAGGACAGGAGAGCAGCCATCCTGTAGACCGGGTGAGGAGCCTTTCCGCGGGGCCTATCTGCAGCTGTGCCACGGGGGCTTTGGATTTGCCAGCCCTGGAAAAATGATGCTTCATTGGAAGAGAGGTGGAGTGAAATGGTGCCCGGCTGGGTTGGGGGTAGGGCAAAGGCCCCTCTTCAGGAGCGCTAGAGGACCCCTCATCTTTGTCATGGTGCTCCTCTACTTTGAATCTCACCTCTGCCTCTTCCCAGCTGTGTGAGCAGGAATGCACACCTCCTCTTCGGTATCCCGGTGGACACCCTCTTATCTACTTTCAGATGATTGGGTGGATTAAATGAGATAGCGTGAGCTTGGCCTCGGGGGGTGGTCACTGGACAACTCCCGGCCCTTACAATGAACGCCCCAAGCCTCTCACCTGAGCCATGGGAGAAGCTGAGGCTGGAGGCTGGACAATTTAAAGACTTAGCAAGACCTTGTCTTCAAACAAGAAATAAAAACAGGCTGAGATGCAGTTGTAGCAGTACTCAGAGCAGAGACCCTGTACTTCGGGAAAATAGACAGAGACAGACAGACTGACAAGGTGCACCTTTGTGAACCCTCAGATTCGAGTCCTTCTTCAACAACATATCACTCCCACTCTGCTGAGTGGTGGCCCGTGGTTCAGGCTCTCTGAGCATATAAAGACAATCATATACAATTTACTTCCTCCCTCATCTGCCCAGGACCAGGTACACCGGCTGCTGTATGTTTCTGGACAGCTTTGCATTCTTCCTGATGGGTGGAAGAACCTACCATGCCAGCTTCCAGCAGCTGCTGAGATCCTTTGCCCTCTAGCGTCCTTATAAGAGCTTTGCTCTTGAAGCTGTGCCCTCGCTCCTAAATTATTAATTTCTCTCTCCTGGTCCTTCCCACTAGCATCAAACAGAACTAAGTTTATCTTGTCATAAAATACCAATCCCTCCCCAAGCCCCACCTCCCTCCCTCCAACTTCAGCCCATCTGTCTGCACCGCCCACCAGCAACAGTGGTCTTGGGGTCTGCACCTCTCTTCTCTGAGGGATTGTGCACCAGGAATGCACAGCAGACCTGGGGGGGCAGGCTGAGGGGCTGAGCATAGGACGAGCAGATTCTGCTCTCTTTGATGATAGAGATTATACTTTTATTACTCAGTTTAATTAATTTTTTTCTGCTTATAAATATATACTCATGATAGACTAACACCCAACCACAAAATGTATAAAGGAGTGAAAGAGTCGTAATCCTACCACTAACGACAAATGTGTTGTTGACTTTCTTCTACTCCTTCTAGTATTTTGCCCTAACCATTTACATTTTAAAAAATAGTTCACTCAAATATATATATATATATATATATATATATATATATATATATATATATGTAAACATGTATATGCAGGTACACACTGCTCCATAGTGGATGGACAGTAAGACATGCAGTGCCTGCCCTCCAAGCAGAGGCAGGTGAGTAGCTTTCCTAAGTCTCATCAGGGCCATGTGCTGCGCAGCTGCAGGTCTGGGGTCTGGGAGGAAATGGGCTGGGGAGATAATGGCTGCAGCAGCCGGCGAGCTGAATTCAGCCTGTGTGGAAAGAGGTAATTTTTTTTTTTTTTTTTTTTTTGTGGGACTGGGGTTCAAACTCACGACCTTGCACTTGCCCAGCAGGCACTTGTGCCTCGGAGCCATCTCCCCAGCTCCTGAAAGTGGTAATTTAGAGACCGAGAGTTCAGCAGAGGCCAGGCGACCAAGGACTTCTGACACCATGGCCAGGAGTGAGGACTCTGTTTTATGGCAGTGAATGGTTCTTGGAATGTTTTCAGCAAGGAAGGCATCAAGACCTATGGTCAGTCTGGCTGTTTGGGGTGAACAGGCAGGCAGGAGCAAGACCTAAGGGAGAGAGCGCAATTAGAAGGCACCTGAGCCACCTTTGATGGGGCAGAGGCGGGGGTAGGCAACGGCTGGGAGGCAGAAGGGCTGGACTAAGCAGACAGGTCCAAGAGGCACTGAGGGACCCTGAAGGGGCTCTGCTGTTTGGCTGAATCTGGGGTGGGGACAGTGAGAGATGGAGGAAACTGCTTCTGTCCCACTGTAGTCTTTCTGTTCTATAACTTTTCCTTCTTAAACATAGCAAGGATAGTTCCCTACAGTCCGAGGATGGCTCATGACTGTGGGGGAGTTTGTAATTGCATTTTACGCACTATCATTTAGCTAGCTGAACCTCCACTGTTGGTCACTGGCTGTTTTCAACTGCATTCTACAACAGGGGCTGTGCAGACCACCTGCAGACTCTTCTTGAAAGAGGAGCAATTGTCTCCATTTGGGCTAAGCCTGGCTCTATTTCCATGTACAGAGCCAGTAGGACTTTTCAGTTGTCTTTAAGCAGTGCATATTGGCCCAGTTGAGGTGCTGGTGGTAGTCTTTGAAGATGGTAGATGTGTTTCTCTGGAACCCTCACCTGTGGTTTCCTAGGGTGAGCCAGTCCAAACAGGATGAAGAGCCAGTTCTCCACATTGTCTGCAAGGATGGAGCCTCAAGATAGAGGCTATGACTTCCTGGGGCTTGAAGGATTACACATCAGAGCTGAAGCACCAACCTCAAAGCAGTAGGTGATATCTTGATTGTGTAATGAAGATTACTCTCTGCATATGACAGAGTGGTGTGCAGACTCCTCCCTGGCCCAGCTCACAGCACTCACCTACTTCCCAGCACTCTCAGTCACTCCACCTCAAGTCACTCTTCCTTCATGACTGAATAAAACATGGGTTCGGTCCTGTCCTGGGTAGAGGCCTTTATTCCAGATAGTCATCACCATGGCTGGACTTAGGACCCCTCAGCTCCCCATAATTACGAATATGCCTTAGTGTCTATTCTCACTGTGGGTTGCCCTGGGTGTGGTAGATTGGAATTAACTTGTAGGATTCCAATAATTTATCATGTGATTATAAATATAAACTTCCTAGAGCAGGAGGAAGATCCCACCTGAAAGGGCTCTTGATAGAGGCAAATCTCAGTTCATAAGGAGGAGATCACTTATAGTAAAATTACCTTTCTAAACCTCTTAAGTCACCATGAAATAAAGTATTCATTGTTTTTTTATATTCCATGTATACTAATGTGTATGTCTCAATATACAAAATACAACATATTATAAGGGAGATAGTTGCAAAATATAACTTAGTCTCTGTTTCAATTACCTTTTCCTTTTCATCTTCTTAAACACAGGCAGTCAAATTTATGAAAATGAGGTACCTTGTGCTGGCCAGTGGTCTCACTGGCCCCATTCTGTATCCTTCCCTTCATCCGGAGGTGGTGTGGACTCTCTCGCCCTATGACTGAGTGCCTAGTTCTGGCCAGTGGAAGGGAAAATGGCTGTGTCTTGCTCTGAGCCCAGATGTAAGGGGAATCCATGAGGCCTGCTGGGCCCTCGCCCGCTCATTACCAGGAAATGAGCTGCAGAAAGAAGACAGCCCAGTGAAGCTGCCACATCAGCCCATCCCCTGCTGCCCTGCAGATGCTCCAGGGGCATGAAATATTGTCATCCGCCAAGTCTTGGTGGGGTCGGTTACGTAGCAAGGGCCGACCACTATAGGAGGCATGTTTCTTTGTGTGTGTGTGTGTTGTTGTTGTTGTTCAAAAAGTTCAGGCTACATTTTGCCCAATTATACCTTCCTCCAGCAAAAACCCATTGAGCTTTCTATTCAGAGTAGATAATGATGTTTGTTACTGTCTCTGTAACCAGCATAATGTTTTTTTTTTTTTAAACTGCCAGTTTAACTTGCAAATAATCATAGTCTCTTTTTCTGAATTTGTTTTACTATAAGCATTTCTACACACATATTACATACATTTTACTAGCTCTCTGTTATGGTTTATGTCTAGTTGTCCCCCTAAAGCCTTGTGTAGTCATTGGGCGGGGATTTCTATAGATTGAGACTTGACTCATGAGTCCCTGGGCTTATGTGTTTTAATACTGATGGGATTATTGGTCTGAGTAGGGCTGGGACTGTGGTTGTGGTCTAGGGTGGATATCCTAAGGCAGAGAGCCTAACAGGAATATAAAGAGAGACAGAGAGACAGACTAGAGCTGTTGCTCTGCTGCCCTGATTGATTGGTTGCCTCTGTCACCATTTTGTTGCTGTTCTGCCGCCATGAACTGGATGCTCGCTCCACTCAGCCTTGGGCCAGCCAAATATGGACTGAAACCTCCACAAACTGTGAGCTAAATAAACTTTCCTTCCTTCATTTTGAATGTTGGGTATTTGTTGCAGCAACGAGTGAAAAGTAACTAAGACACTCTCCTTATGTTTTTTTTTTTGTGTGTGTGAATTGATGGTTTATGTTCTGGATACTTACCCTCCTGCCCCCATTTCCCTTGCCACAAAGGGGAACTTATAAATATTCCAACATATTCCTGGGTTTCTAATTTCAGCATATGTGTTACTGAAGCAAGTACATGGATTTCTAATTATCTGTTAGCTTGCAGACTTCAAGTTGTGTGCAATTTTATTTATTTTAATTTTAAAGATAGTAGAAAATAATCAAAAATTTGAAATGACATAGAACTTCAAAAGACAATTGCAGTGGGCCACCAGTGAAGCTTGTAATATTGGAGGCTATTGAATCTAAGCCTCCTACACACTGTACTCTGTAGAGCGATTGTGAGAACAATATGCAATATGTCAACTTTCAAAAAAAAGAAAGGGGAAAAGAAAAAAAAAGTAATGTTGATTTAAAATTGTTAATGTTTAATTGTTTGATCAATCTTATATACATATATGTATTAATCTAAACTGATCTGATGATGAAAATATGTAATATAACCATTGTTAAATTTAAACAATAAAAATATTAAATTAAAAAAAAGAACTTCAAAAGACAATGTATCAATTCAACAACGGTTATTATATTGCCTATTGCCAGTAGAAATTATTGTAACTCTCTCTTTTTTTTGGTAGTGGGGAATCAAACTTAGGACCTTGGGTTTGCCAGGTAGGCACTTATGCTTCTGAACTATTTCCCTGGCAAAACAATAGAAATTAGTATTACAATTATCTTAGGTCTCTTGTGTACAAATATATTTTTCCCTTCTTTCTTTCTCCTTTCTTTTCCCTTACCCCAGTTCTATTCCTTTGAGTATTTTCTTTCTCTTTCACAGTATCTATTGTACTGTTGAGATTTTATTTACTCTTTCAGGTTTTACACTTGGGAGACAATACAATGTTTACACATGTAAGTCTGTTTTTTTCGCTTACAAATATGGTCTTTAGTTGCATCTACTTACCTATAACAACTTCAAGTTTATCTTTCTTCATAGCTGATTAATGCTCCATTGTATAAAAATAGCACATCTTTTTGTTGTTGTTGTTCATTCCTCGGTTGATGGGCATTTGGGTTATTTCCCAGATTTTGCTATGACAAATTGTGCTGCTATAAACATGGGTGTACATATATTGCTATGGTATGGTGTTTTCAGTTCATTTGGAAAAATACCCAGGAGGGCAATAGTTGGGTCGAATTGGAGCTCTAATCTTGGAGTTTTGAGGAATCTGCACACTGATTTCCATAGTGGATATACCAGTCTGCACTCCCACCAACAGTAGAGAAGGGTTCCTTTTCCCCCACAGCCTCTTCAGTATTTGTTATTGGTGGACTTCTTGATGTTAGCCATTCTTTCTGGGGTGAGATGGAATCTCATTGTTGTGTTAATTTGCATTTTTCAAATGACTGTGATGTTGAATATTTTGTCAAATATTTATTTGCCATTTGCATTTCTTCCCCTGAGGAGCTCATATTCATCTAAGATGGCCATTGTTGGATCAGGTCTTTGGATTTGGGAACCTGATTTTTAAAAATTCTTTGTATGTTTTAGATAGAAGTCCTTTGTCTGACAGTTAGCTAACTTTTTTTCCCCCAATTTGCGGTTGTTGTTTTTATTGTATTGTTGATTTCTTTTGATGTAACATGTACAATTTTAATAATAAAGATGCCTATGTATAGGACTGAATAAGATCATGGGTTTCCAAGACAAAATTAAGGCTGCTAGCAAGGAGCAAACTGCTTAATAAGCCCATAATAAATCTTAGATTCTGCACTGGTCTTTTCTTCTTTACAAGGATGGGTCACAGATATTTAGAGAAAAGAAATATTTCTCTGGAGTTTCCTGGAAAAAGGCACATTCCATAGTGGATCTTTTTTATTATTACTTTTAATAAGAAATAACAGGGGCTGGGGAGATAGCTCTGAGGCACAAGTGCCTGCTGGGCAAGTGCAAGGTCGTGAGTTTGAACCCTGGTCCCACAAAAAAAAAAAAAAAAAATAACAATATGATAGTTTCAAAACGTGTTAGTAGTACATTTGCAATAATTGACACATTGCATATTGTTGTCCTCATAGCAGTTATACAGACCACAGGGGGTAGACATGATAAATTTTCTGATCGATATTGGTGAGGAAAGAAAATAAAGAAAAAAAAATTTCTCTTTGAACTAAGAGGAACTAGTTGTATACATAGTCCAATGTTCATAATTGCATTGGGTTTCCAGTGAAACTGGCAATGTTGGAGGCTGTTGATTTAAACCTCTTACAGGTCATCATACTAATCTAGCTCTGTGTTTTATGCCTAATAATTAAGCTTTTCTCCTGGGTAATCAAGGGCAAGTTAAAGCAAGACCTGTATGACAAAACATTCATCTTTTGTATTTTTCAAGGTCAAATCCCCTCGTGATTAACTTTGGAACCACGTACAGTGCTTTGTAGAACTGCTGTCAGTGTTAGCCTTCGGGACGAGTCACGGCCATTGTTTGACCAGTTTGCTTTCTATGAAAGCCTGAGAGAAAGTTTTTTCTCTAGGTGACTTTCCTTACACACATGATACTTCATTTATCCCTTTTCTCTGGGGTCCCATAATCTCTTTGACCAGAAAATTTGGGACACCACTGAATTATAGGATGTTACAGCACAGGCTCTCTTATGTCCTGAATCCTTACTGACCTTGAAGGACTAGGGCCAAAATGCTGGCTATCCTCATAGCCCTTCTTTTTCTCCAATTTTTGGTCTGTTAACTTACATTCTCAACCCTCCAGCAGAGAAGCTTCGTGATACTATTACTCTATAACATAGGTAATTGAGCTTAACATCACTGTCTTTCTGAATATCGCACATCTTAGACTTAGCTTGAAATTGTTATTTTCCAACAATCATTGATATTCTAATAAATCTCTATAGACTGTGATAAACGCAGTTACACATTTTTATGCAGACATTTAGAAATCCAAGGGTGTACAAAATTGTAACCTGTCTAGCCTATGGCATTTTGCCTAGTCTCTTACTCTCAATTAATACCCTTGTTTTTGTTTTTTTTGTTAACCAACCATTTACTTGAGAGAGAGCATAGCAGTAACTGAGTTTACATTAGGAGCAGTACACATCTAAAAGACCAGAATGACAGGCATTCCAAGCATATTGGGTCTTAAAGTGTGAGAACTGTGGCACAGTGGGTGGAAGAAGGGAAGATGTTCTAAGAGGAGATACGGTGAGGCACACATGGGCCCAGGAGCAATTCTAGTAAGCGCCCCTGTTACCCAGGGCCCAGGATGTGTCAATAGCACTGCAGTCACTACGGATGGTAGCATTTTATCATCATCATGGTGCTCACCTTACAGATGAGGAAGTGGAGACTCAGACAGGCTTCCCAAAAGCTGGGAATTGTATTAAATTTTCAATACCATGTTCTTCAGCAAAGTGTCTCTAGCAGCCACAGAGGACCTCTGATCTCTGTGGAGCCAAGAGGACAGGCCTTGTGGCTCATCACGGTGTCCTGAGGATTTACCTCAACTCCCCAGCCAGCATGTTCAGGGCCTGAATGGACCAGGTAGAAGACTAGCTCCTCCTGCCCACCAGGGAACCCTATGAGGCGCAGTCATCTTCTAGGCCTTCCTGAGTTTCTGACAGAGACACTGACAGGTCCTGCTGCAGTCGGAGGCTCACCTGCCTGAGCATGCTCCTTCCTTCCACCTTCTACCTTTCACCTTTCAACCTGTTGCCCCAGTACTCCTTCCCTATTGGGGAGAGGATTCCAACCCAGGTCCTCAGGCTCTAGAATGACTATTGTCAGGCTTATCTCGGTGGCCAGGGCTGGGACATGGCTGTAGAAGGCAGGAGGGCTACACAGAGGCACTTTTGAGGGCTCTGCTGTCTCCTTTGAAGGCCCGACCAGCCCGTCAGCACCGTCATCTGTCTCGTTGGTCTCAGCCAGATCAGTGTTCCAAGGAGTGGGACTTGGGAGGGACTCAAGGGGACAGCCAAACACTTCTCTGAGCACAACGCCACACAGGGTCAGGCTCTGCTCGGCAAACTTGGTCTCACAGTGCTGATTGCTCAGTTCCTCTTCAGCACCACGGTCTGCCCTGTGCCAGAGGCTGATGCTGAGCTTCCGGGGGTGGGGGTGGGGAGGGGTGGGAGGGCTGCCCATCTGAGAGGGAGATTTCCTCCCTGCTGTGTGCTCCAGGAGTTCCCCGAAACACTGCCCTGCAGAGATGACCTGTTACAGCCCGCCTCCATCCTTTTAACCTCATCATGCCAGACAAACCTGGCTTTGGAACCCAGCTCTGCCTTTTGTGAGTGGTGTATCCTTGGTCAAGTTAACTGGATCAGTTAGTTATTGCTATGCAACCAGTTTCTGCAAGGCCTATGGCCTTCAATGGTAATTCTGAGTGGTTTCCTAAGAGTTTCTGGGTTGAGCTGGCCAGTTAGCTGGGTGGACTAACCCTGCCCCTTGGGCGCACTGAGACATCGATTGAGACTGGGTGCAGTGGTGGTGCACTCCTGTAATCCCAGCACCTGGGAGGCTGAACACAAGAGGACCACTAGGAGTCTGATCTGTGTAGTGAGATCCTCTAGACCCTGTCCTAAGTATATTTTTTAAAAAAGAGTTTCTAGGTTGGTTGTACAGTGAGTTCTGATGAGGGCTAGTCTTGACCCATCATGAATGCTACTGTGGTAAGTCACAAGCTGGCTAATGGGCAGTGGCTTGAGAGGTGGCATCTGAGCCTTGTTCAACCCTAGAAACCAAGGCTGAAAGCTCTTCACAGCATTCTGTCACTTCCTCTGACCAACTTTATCAGCCTGTACACCCGGACACCTGGGTAGAGAGCTCACAGCCTGTCATAGGGATGTGGAGGCATCAGGGAGAGAGAAAGCTTTAGGATTTATTATACATGGAGTGAAACTTGCGTTCCATGATAGTGCTATGAAAAAATAGATTTATAAAATAGGAAAGGCACAGGGTTAAGTTTGCCTCTCAAGAAATCCATCCCTACAATCTGGAAAGCTGTACATAGGGATAGTTATTTCCCATAACTGTAAGATCTCCTCCTGGCTGGTGAAGTCTTTGAAGCAGTCCAGGGCAGAGAAGCCAAGAGCTGTGTTTATTCATGCCTTCTTCTGCCTACTCAGCCATTCACTTATTTAGGGAGCCAGCCCGAAAATATTTCTCAAGAGCCTACAGTGTGTGTGACATTGCCTAAGAGAAGCACACCAATCAGTAGGCTGGGTGAAACAGGAAATGCCCCATTTCTGTTGACCAGCGGATTCCCTGAGCTGGGTTTGTGGGAGAACTTCCTTGTGAGTTTGTCCCACTGCTTAAGGGAGTGGGGGTCTGCGAAAGCTTTAGGCAGGGGTGCAATTATCATTAAGGGCGGATGCAAAGTGACCAGAAGCATGGAGAGTTGGGGGAGCTCAGAGCAGGGAGACAAATTAGGAGGGGTTCCAAGCATTCTGCACATTGGTGTGGCCCATGGCAGCAGAGGTGGAGAGAACTGGATGGACTGGAGAGTGCACAGAGGCAGGATTGGTGGGGCTGGGTGCCTGGTGGGATGAACACTAAGGCAGGGGGAGGCATGAGGCCTGACCCTGCTTTTCTGTCTGGAGCACTGAGGGGAGCAAGCAATTTGCAGGGATAGAGAACAAGAATGGAAGACAGTAGGGAAAGCCTGGAGGAACATAGGTGGGAGTAGCTGGCAGGGTGTGGGTATGTATGAGAGGGCCCAGGAGAGAGAACTGCGCTCCAAGGATATCAGGTCACTCTGGGACAGAGTCTGAAGCCATGAACAGGAAGCACAGGACGAGGCCTCACCACAGCCTTGTCTGGGAGTCTGGTGGCCATGGTGGGGCTGACAGTTTCTTCTCTGCAGGGACTTTGTTGACTGTTTGCTCCTGTGCAGTAAATGGTGGTGGTGGTGGTGCTGGTGTGTGTGTGTGTGTGTGTGTGTGTGTGTGTGTGTGCATAGAAAGAGAGAAAACAAGGCAGGTCTTGCAGAAGAGGAGGTAACAAAAGTGTTCTAGAAGAACCGTGGCCATGGCTTCTACTTAGCATGCCTTCTTCCATTATAAATTCTGTAGTGGGTATTTCTCTCTGTGTGTGTCTGTCTCTTTCTGTCTCTGTCTCTCTCTCTTAAAATAAACAAACAAGGGGCCCAGCAGGATGGCTCAGTTATCTAAGGCGCCTGCTTAGGAAAGCTTGGGCGGCTGCAGGGACTGCGGTTTGATCCCCGGCACCACAAGCTGCGCCAGCCCTGCCCTCAGGGCAGGCTGAGCCGGCCATAAAAATAAATAAATAAACAAACAAACAAAAGTTCTGAAACAAGGAAAAAAAATCTAAAACAAACAAACAAACAAAAAGTCCCCAAGTGTTGTTTGTGGAGGTCCTTCAATGCATGGCCTTAGTGTATTTGGGAAACTTGCCTGGTTTTCTTCTGTGTTCATCTCAGATGTTGATGTCAGCCCTGCAGGTTTTGTTGGTCCTTTGTTACCCATCCTTTTCTTTCTGCCACAGGACCTTTACCCATCGTAACTTTTCTGCTTTGGGCCTTTCCCCCTCTCTTCATCCACTTACTTAACCCCTGACCTTCCCTGATTCTTGTGACCAAGTCCCTTCCATGTTCCCAATGTACCCCCTGGATCTCTTTCCCTGCATTTGTCACACTTACTAGTAGTTACTTGGTTAATTTGGCTTTCCCCCCATCCTAAGATCTTCATGTGTTGACATCAAGTCCCTATGAACCCCCTTAGCAGGTGCTTGATATGAAGTGGAGCTTTCATAAGGCCCATCAGAGAGATGGACCCCTATAATCTCAGAACTTTCAGAAGCTGAGGCAGGAGCATCTCAAATTCAAGCCAAGCCTGGGCAATTTAGCAAGACCCTATCTCACAATAAAGAGTAAAAGTGGCTAGAGTTATAGTGCAGTTAGATGACCTGGGGTTCACCTAACAGGAACACACACATACACACACACACACACACAGACACATGCACACATGCACACACACACACACACACACACACACACACACACACACACACACAGAGTAACAAAGGAGAACCTATGAAAACACTGAGCCCAGGCATGTCCCACTCATTCAACAGGAAGATGTCATCAGGAACAATCTCTAGAGAGGGTGCAGTAGTGAGGGAGTCCAGATTTGGTGTCTTTGTCCAGGCCTAGGGATGTGGCAACGTCCCTTGGGATGGGAAAGGGATTTATTAACCCAGGAGGAACCGGTCCCAGGCATCATTTGTCATTCTTGGAGAAGGAAATGAGCCTGGGGGATTCCGGCCTGGGGTAGCAGGGAGGACCCTCCCCTCTCCAGGTGGCTCCTCACTAATGTTCCTTCTGTCAGCCCCGCAAGTTCTTCTAGTTTGCTTGGCAGGGACTGCCAAGGTCCACTAGAGCCAGGATCACTTAAGCCACACCACGCTGGGCATTTGAGAAGATAAATGAAAAACCTCGGAGACTTTTCTGTTTCAGCGTCTGTTTTCCTGACTCTGTCTTCTCTAAGAGGCTCAGGAAGTCAGCGCTGAGAGTGGAAAGGCCGAGCTGACGTTGTTTCAGGCAGTGCCCACCTTTTCCTTTCCTTGGGCAGAAGCTTCTTGGGACAGACAACGGGCTTGAGAGAGAGTGGGTGTGGCAAGACGTGACGTAAAGCACATATGCGGAAATACGTGATGAATCCGGGAATCCGCAGTATGGCTTACACTTCCTTCCGCTCTGACCTACCATGTTCCCATCCATGTGCCATAAAAGGTGAGTGATTGTATGGGACTCAGTCACACGAAGTCAGTGGCTTTCCAGTCCCCTCCAACTCCAGTCCCTGGAGGGCCCAAGTCCTCCTCCTCCTTGCAATCTGGTCAAGGTGCTGGGGTCCTGTAGCTTCACCTTCTGAAGGTACATTTGTGCCCTGGATGGCTGGATATCTAGAGCCCTGAGGTGATCTGCTGAAGCTCATGTTCTTACCTTAGCCCCAGGGTGTGGAGCAATGGCCAGAAATATGGGTCACTCCACCCCTCAACCCTTCCTAGGTCCCAACTTTGGCTCTGCCACTTGCAGTGAAGCCTAAAGGGAGCAATGACACCATGGGAGTCTGTTATGGTTTATGTCTAGTTGTCCCCCCAAAGCCTCATGCAATCATGGGGTGGGGACTTCTATAGATTGAGACTTGACTCATGAGTCACTGGAATTATGTGTTTTAGTACTGATGAGATTATTGGTCTTAGTACTGCTGGGAATTATAGGTGTGGCCTGAGGTGGATAGGCTAAGGCAGAAAGCCTGATGTAATTTAAAGAGAGACAGACTAGGGCTGTTGCTCTCTGCTGCCCTGATTGGTCTGTTGCCTCTGTCACCATGGTTGCTGTTCTGCTGCCATGAATGCTTCTCTCTGCCATGTGCCTCTCTGCCTTGGAGCCAGCTGAGTATGGACTGAAACCTCCAGTAACTGTGAGCTAAATAAACCTTTCCTTCCTTCATTTTGGGTGTTGGGTATTTGTCTCAGCAACAAGAAAAAAGTAACTAAGACAGAGTCCCTTCCAACAAACTCTCCCAGATTGCAGAGTGGGGTTGCGGGATCATGGGGGAACATGGGCATAGCAGAGAGAACCTGTGTCACTCAGGCAGGCTGCATAGCTCACCGACTTGGCTCAATCCCTTCATTTATTCCATAAATGTTCCTGAGACATTCTGGGGGTATGCACAGCAGACAAAAGTCCAAGGAATTAGTTATGGGCCTCACACCCTGCTGAGAACTCTTCTCCAGGCTGAAAGTGACAATTCAATCTATCCTGCAACCTGGAGCATCTGCAAGCCACCCGCTTCATTTACTGCCAGCCCTTACTTTGAACGATGCCAAGTGACTGAAGGGAAGCTCAAAGCTAACTGTGGTCACAGTGACCTTCGTGTGTTCCCATCTGGCCCTCCACGCTCACTGCCCCTTGGCCTATAGCCTGAGGCTGTCTCTGAATGCTTGGGCACAGGGGAATTCAGCGAACTGGTACACCAGCGAGTGGGGACACAGATGCGGGGTGGGAGCTGCCAGCTTAGTGGCATCCTGCTCTAGCCAGTGATGCTGCCTGGCAGCACATAGATTTTTATTAATGACCTTCTCCAGGGCCTGCCAGCCTGGGTTCCAGGGAACCCTCGCAGCACCTTTTCCTTCCCCTGGTGTGTGAGCTCAAGACCACACACAATGGGGGGACAGAGTGTGAGATCAGCTGCACACCACACCTGCATCCTCACTGTGTTCACAGTTGTGAGATCCCCAGGGACTCTTGTTGCAGTTCCACAGGGAAAATTCCGAGCCCTGGCAGGCCACATCATCCAGCCAGATCTTCCCAGTGCCTTGAGACAGAGGAAGAAAGGGGGAGAACAGACTTTGGATTAGGGTCAAAAAGAAGCAGCTTCCCCCTGGGGCAGGCTGACAATGCTAAGGGATCCTTTGATGTCTGAGAAGGACTCTGCTGCCACCCAAGAGAAGAGCTGTTTTAATGCTTGATGTACACATATTGAGCTCTAGAAGGGCTCCAGCTCCCTGTCTTCCCTGCCAATTCACTGCCGTATCCTTTTCTTTAATGCCTTTTAAGGTCCTTTCACCTTTGTGAAACCCCATTCCTTCTAATATAATTGAAATAAGTTAGGTTATTTGGCTATTTGTTTACACTGCTGTGTGACCTTATACATGCTTAAATATATGAAGAAAATGTGTGTTTAAAGTCTTATAGTTGAACAGGATCCAAATTAAAAGGCAAGCTGGCACTATGATGTGAGGTAAGGACAAAGGGCATTTGGGGTGGATACAGCAGAAAATGGTCTAGTGTGTGTGGGGGTACCAGCTCTTATGGCCAAGGGAAGGAAGGGCTCAGGTGGGCAGTTACATTCTTTGTTGAAGATTTGAACTTTGGTTGGGGAAAAGAGATACAAACTGAGCTGTTTGCTGGCAACCTCAGGTTATCTTACTCAGATTGGTCTTTCCTGCTCCAGTTTGTTTTACATTCTCTTCCAGCCCTGCTCCCTCTTAGCTGTACTGCATATGGAACCCAGGGTCTCATGCATGCTAGTGCGGCTCTGCCCCTGAGCCACAACCTCAGCCTTCCCATGTTTCTTTAAGGATGATCACAGCCAAGACGGGTCAGTCCAGCCTTCTGGCTGCAGATGGCTCCAGTGAGTCGCCTGCCCTCCATGTCCTGCCTTCCATAGAGAGAGACACTCCGTGGAGAGCCAGGTGGAATTCTGAGTACAGGACTTGACAGATAACAGATACTGGGAAGGCCAGGCCAGCGGTGTTCCCACCACGTCTGCACTGTCACTGCTGGGTGCAAGAGGATGTTTCTCTGTTGGGGTGGCCAAGCTAGAAGGGTGTGGAGTCCAGAGCCCTGAGCTACGGGCACTTTTTAGGTGCTGAACGAACACTTTTAACCCAAGCCACACTGGGTCACTGACAACCACAGGGGTCAACATGCTGCTCCAGCACCTTTGGGTATGCGTTCCGGGGGACGATGCACTTACCACCTCCGTAAGAGCTGAGTGCTTGTCCCCTGCTGTAGCCCAGCATGCGGCAGAAGACAGTGGCATCAGAGCTATCCCAGCCATCATCACAAATCGTCCCCCAGAGGTTGTCATAGAAAACTTCAGCCCGGCCTCTATTCCTACTGCTGCCAATAATCCTGACTGCTGAGCCTGAGGGAAAAAAGATAGACGGAGAAGGTGTTGACACCCAAGGGCTCTGTTCACGCGGCTCCCCCTATTCACCTGTGGAGGATCTAGAGTCCTTCTGCTTGGCTGTCGCCAGAGCCTGGAGGAAGGAACCCCACTATTCGGCCATGACACAACTTGACAACTCTCGCCCACCCCCCACATGTGCTTAGGCTGTGGCCCGAGGCCATCAGAGCAGTATCACCTAGCTAGGCCTGCCAGTCCCCTAGACCATATTTTTTAAAAACTGTATTTGGAGCTGGGCGTGGTGGCGCACGCCTGTAATCCCAGCACTCAGGAGACTGAGGCAGGAGGATCGGTGCGAGTTCGAGACCAGCCTGGGCTACAAAAGTGAGTTCAAGGCCAGCCTGAACTGCATAGTGAGACCCTGTCTCAAAAAGACAAAACAAAAAACAAAAAAACTGTATTTGGTACAGAGTGTCATTATGCAGCTAGGACTCATAGTGATCCACCTGTTTTCAGCCTCCCAGTGCTGGGATTACAGGTGTGTGCCACCATGCCTGGTCTTGGTGGCTGGCTCAGCATGCTGGGGCAGGGGTGCAGGACCAGCATAGTCCAGACCACATTTAGTCATGCACTGTAGAGGGAGAAGAGGAGTTAAGAAAATAGAAGGAAGGAAAGTGTGGAGAGAGATGAAGGGAGGAAAAAATGGAAGCCGGGGAGGCAGGGAGCAGAAAGTAAAGGGGAGGAAGGAAGAAAGGAAAAGAGAGAGGGAGAGAAGGGGGGGGAGTGTGCTGCCGCCACCCTGTGCCTACGTACCTACTCTGGGCAGGCTTTTCCCTTTTTCCAAAAGGGTCTGTCTGCTTTTCTCCAAGGTAAAGAATAACCTTGAGAATCAAGCTCTCTCCCCTCCAACACATACATAATTTTCCAATAGTTAATTGATTCCAAAGCCCAAATT
This sequence comes from Myocastor coypus, assembly GCA_004027025.1. Taxonomy (NCBI): domain Eukaryota; kingdom Metazoa; phylum Chordata; class Mammalia; order Rodentia; family Myocastoridae; genus Myocastor; species Myocastor coypus. The sequence continues at coordinate 30,970 of PVJA010004016.1, read as the reverse complement.
AAAAGGAATAGAAATGTCTGTTACCTCTTTCACCTCTTTGCCCTTCTTCTCCCTTTTGTCCTTTCTGTCCAGCAGATCCTATTGTGAGGAGCAAACACGCACAATTTAAATTGCCCCCTTGCCATGGTCTTCTCCTCCTCTTTTGCTACCAGTCAGCAGGGAGGGAGGACGGGGTGAGGCAGAGATGGTGAGGTCGGTAGCTCTATTCCGTCCTTGCCTGTGACCCAGCATCAGAGGGACTGGGCGTGCTGTGGGCACCCATGGCTGAGCAAGAAGACATGTGCCCAGACTTCACCAGGGTGCATGGAAATTCAGTTAGCAAGGGGACTTCAATAAGAGATTTGGAGCAGGATCGTGGCAGTTCCTTCATGGAAAGATGTAGCCAGTTACAAGTCCTGGGCAGGGACAAGAATGCATGAAGCTCATGTGCCTGCCCATGGGTTGGCCTTGTGGAGAGCTGGGCTGTGCCTGGTTCACCGTGTGTGATGAGGGTCATCCCAGGCATATAACTTGCCAACTGAATGAACAGACCCATATCTGCCCGGGTCGTGCAAAGACCCTAAGATGCAAAGCCTTACCCTTCTCTCCTGTGTCTCCCTTTTGGCCAACTACTCCAGGTGCTCCTTGGAGGCCAGGTGGCCCAGGGATTCCTTTTTCTCCTTTTTGTCCAACAGATCCTTAAAGGAGAGAGAAGCCACTCTCATAGATATCCTCCTCTGCCTTCCCAAGGGTGGTTCCGAGGGACAGGATACTTAACAAATCCCTAATTCCCTGCTTCCCCATGCATGGGCTGTGTTCACATTCAGCCAGCATCTTGGTGCAAGCTGGGGCTGTTTTGCCCACCGACTCCCATACCGATATTGTTAAGAATATGCAAATGGAAACAGTGAGTACAGTTCCAGAGATTGTGGGTCCTCAGTTGATTACACAATTGTGAGGAAGTTCGAGATATTCTAGAATTTTCTAGAAGGCTCTTAGGCCTCTGAGTCTCCTTCAGTGAATTAAACAGTAACAGACCGTGCAGTTCATGAGGAAGAAAAATGGTTTCAGAAATTCATCTGAGAAGTTTTGCTTTCATACATACTATGACTTGGATGTGATGGAGTATGGCCCTCAAGGTCCTCACTGTGGTGATAGCAAGAGGAACATTTGGGAGAGGGGTCAGCAGGAAGTCCTTAGGCCAGTGGGGGGCTTCTTCAGAAGATATCATGGTCCTCAGCTTCTTTGTCTCCCTGTCTGGCTAGCTCCACAGTGCTTACGTAGCCTCGAGCCCCACCTGCACTGCCTGCTCTCCTGACATTTGCATCCTTCGCTGCTCCCAGCCCCTGCCCCTGAGGAGTCCTTGAACCATCAGGTTCCTACTGCACTCTGGGATCTCCAGCGAGGAGCAGAGGTTTGGACGACAGAGCCCTAGAATCCCAGTCTCCACTTTAGGGGAAGGTCACAGCTGCACGTGCAAAGTCAACTAGACTCGACTTCCAGCTGCACGAGCCTCTCCAGCCGTCATTCTGAGAAATTAAAATGAAGCCGGCTCTTTACCTGGGACTCCTGATTCTCCTTTTGTTCCCTTTTGTCCTTGACTTCCTAAAATCAAAACAAAGAAAAGGAGAGGAGATAATAAAACTTGGATATTAGACACTTTTAATCTTAGACAACCTCTATCTTTTGTCTGATTAATGCAGATGGAAAGATGCGCTGGTTCTCCACAATTGTTTCAAGCCTTTCTGGCACAGCACAAAAAGAGACAGGCTACAGAGAAATGGGGATGGGTGTGCAAGGTGCAACAGTGACCTGCTGGTGCAGCCTGGGGTAGGCGATGAGCCCCAGCCTCGCTGACTGACCTCCCTGCTCACTGGCAACCTGCCTTTGTGTCTGTCCAATCCTATTTCTCACTGTAGCACTGTATCAAGAGATACTTAATGAAGAAAAATGAGAAACACTTCAGAAATAAAGTCTTTTAAAAGACTTTTGGAGCAGCCTTGGTGGCCACTAGCAGTCTGGAGGACCCACACCCATAATAGATGCTCCATACACATACTGGTTTATACTTTGTGGCTCAATTGGCTGAATACTTGTGTGGCTAAAGGGTCTCAGGTTTAGAAAATAGAAAAAGAAGTAACTGTAATACTTGTGATGATTCTATTTGTAGTTCCAGTGAGAGGTCTCCCTCTTTTCATGCCTCCCTCCATTTCTTCCTTACCTCCTTCTTGACACTCAGTCTTCCACTTATTCAGTTAACTATCACGGAAGACCCCTTGTCTATAGTTAGCAGTGTTAAGGTCAGTATTGTCTTCATTTTGGAACAACAGGATCCCCAAGGCACTTACACAAACATGGGAAAATGCAAGTTCCCTAGTGAGTACTAAATAGCAGTTAGTACAGGGTAACTGGGGTGGGTGTGCCAGCTGGTCAGGAGCCTCTATGCTTATGGCCACATCCTTGCTGAGTTCCCTACCTGAGACCCAACCTGGTCCTGCCCACAGACCCACCCTTTTGATGATCACCAGAAACCATTACCCTCTCTGCAGTGGCCTGGGGACCTCCCTCCCTCCTGGCCCCATCATCTACTTTATTGCATAAGTTTTCTCAGCATGCACAATATGTTGGTCAGAGCACAGCCAGGTGAAGGGCCTGCTGGGCCTCTTGAGAATTCCAGATGATGTCGCCAAGTCTGGTGCTGCCTGGGAGTAACAGTAGAAAGCCAAGAGAATCCAAAAGTGCTGGGGGGGTGGGGAACTACTCCAGCCCCAAGGCGGGGGACAGAGGTGATGCCAAAAGGGGAAGGAGCCTTCAAGTCCAGTGTCTGGCCCCAGTACAGTCCAAGCATTGGTGCACATCCTGATCTCTCATATTGAAATGCCTTGGCTCTTAGATTTGCCCAGAGGACTCAGCTTTAGCCTGCAAACCTTTCAAAGATGTCCAGTGTCACCTCCTCTGGCCTCCCTTGATCAGTGACATGTGTTCTCCACAGCATGACAGTCAAGTGATCTCGGACTCAACCCTTGAGTCTGACTCCACCTTGTGACCCTGGTGCAGGTGTCCTGGAGTGGAGCCTCAGTCTCCCTGTCTGAGTCTTCTCATTGCTTCATGGGGCCATCATGAGGCTAAATGAAGTAGCAGATGTCAAGGGCTGAGCACTGTGTCCATCCAGTGCTGAACAAAAATGGGGCCAGGGGGTTGGGGAGATAGCTCAGTGGAATAAGTACTTGCCTGGAAAGTGCAAGGCCCTGAGTTTAATCCCTGATACCACCAAAAGAAAAAAAAGAAAGGGCCAAGAGGAAACTGTGCATCATTTCCACACAGGTATCCCCTCAAGGTGAAGAGTGTCTTGGGTCTGGGGGGCAGAGCCCTGTACAAGCACCGGGAAGTGCATTCTGCTGGCCTGAAAAGACTGAGCAATGCCCACCCAACAGAAGAGGGGGTCGATGTCTCTGCTTTCCCTGCTTTCATCTGAACAGCAAGTGCTAGGTCTAGGGGAAGAGACCATGCCTAGAAATATGTATCATGTGGTCATTGGAAGGGAAAGCAGCCCACCCCAGATCCCAAGCATTCTGTCCCAGTGCTAGAGGGCCAAGGTCACAGAAATCTCTCCCTCAAGAACCTGTCTCTGGAAGCAAGGTTCATGGGCCCCAGGACAGTGTAACCTCCATTAGTCTCCCCACTGAAAGACCTACCCTTTTCTGGCTGCTCTCTAAAACTCTGTGTTATGCTTTTTATCTGGATATCCCTCTAAAGCCTCACACACCCATGAGCTCACAGATTGGCCTTCTTGGAGGTGGCTGAATCCAAGGTGCATGATGGTGGATTAAAGGTATGTCAAAACTGAATGACTCTGTTGATTGATTTAGTGTACCTCTGGGTGTGCATAACAGGAAGCTTCCCCCTGGGTATGGGTGGCACCAGCCTGTAAGTTTGTGGCCTGGATGGAACATAAAGGGACAGAAAGAAGGCAATCTACCACTTGCTGCCTGCTCTGCCAGGGGCTGTTTCTTTCTTGTCTTTCTGCCATGCCACCCTGACTTCGACCCCTTAAATGTAGGCTAAATCCTCACAGACTGACTGAGCCAAAATGAACCTTTCCTCCTCTAACTTGGGGGTGTCAGGTATTTTGTCCCAGCTATGAAAAAGTAACCAAGGCACAATGCAAGACTAATAGCCTCTACAAGACAGGAATAGTCGGGAAGCCCCAGCTGGCAAGGCCTGAGGTCCCATGCCTGACCTCCTCCCACCCTCATGTTCCTCACGCTCTCATCCCAGCCCTCCCACCAGAGCTCAGTGTGTGCTGCAGCTGCACCGTTCCAGGGACTTTACGTGCACTGCCCTTCCTTCCACTTTTCCACCACCCTGCAAGGTAATTTTGTTTTCCTCCCTATCAGAGGAAGAACTTGGCACCCGGATTCTAAGTGATTTATCGAGGTCACACAAGAGTGACTGGTGAAGTCGAGCTGCCACCCAGGCTCATTCTCCACTTGGACCCTGTGGCTGCTTTTGTTCTACCACATGTCAGACTCCCCTTACATAGAGCTTTACTCCTCCTTCCATTTGGTTCCAAGGAAGACACCACCAGGCTCTCTTGAGCAATCCTCTCCTAGGAAAGCCGAAGTCAAAGTGGTGTGTGATCAACATGAGAATAGTTTAAGAAGCAACTCACTAGGCCCGCCTGGTGGGATGCAACTAGGAGTGCAAGAAGCTGCATTTCTAGTAAGTGCTGCTACTGCTGCTGCAGAGACCACATAAAGTGCCCCGATGGGCTGGGGAGATAGCTCCGTGGCACAAGTGCCTGCCTGGCAAGTGCAAGGTCGTGAGTTTGAACCCCAGTCCCACACAAAACAAAACAAAACAAAACAAAACAAAACAAACAAAAATAAATAAATAAATAAAGTGCCCCGAGCAGATGTCACTCTGTTCAGTGACCACCTCCCAGCCCACCTCCTCCTGGCAACCACCCTGCTCCACAGGATCTCCCACCCAACGCTTGCTGCCTACTGCCTGCTCTGCTAAAGATGGTTTCTTTCTTGTCCCTCTGCCACACCACCCTGCACGCCAGAACCCGCCTTGAGCTGTGTTCGCAGTAGGGCCTGGCCCTTGATGAAATGCCTTCTGCGATGTGTTTCTAATGGCTGCCAATTTTGTTCTCAAAACTCCCCCTTTGAAGGGAGAAAATTAGAATCACGTTGTATAAGATTTCTAAGCTTCACTGGACATTGAGGGGGCCCTGATGATGAGCCAAGGATGGCGATTGTCACTCTCTAACAAGGCAGTCCCTGACTGGATCCCCTAATGGATGTTGGGAGGGCAAAGAGGCTGGCAAACAGGATTGAGAAAACTGCATGCCCTAAAGCTACATACATGGGCAGAAATGGGTGCGAGGCTATTCTTGAACTACAAGCAAACTAGTTTTCACAGCCTTAGCAAGCTAAGAGGGTTCAAGTGTTTATTTTCAAGGTTGTTTTTTTTTTAGAGAAATGAGTTCTTCACACAAGAAAACAGTTGGCTAGCACAAGTCTTCCTTTTGGGTAGTGCTCTGTGGATGGATTCTCTGGCTAAAATCATAGATTGTGCTCTGAGAGTAAATGGCCAGAGTGCTGTTAAAGTGGCAGTGAACTTCATGTCCTCCACCTTCATCACCTACCACGTAGGAGGAACCTGAGTGCCACGGTGGCCAAGTGCTGGCCCACAGTCAACCATCTGACCAGGAACAAGTCCAAATTGAAGACAAGATTTCCTGACTTTTGAGTTAAAGGTAGAAATCTCCAATACACAGAGAAACTTCCTCAAATAGCATCAGAGTTTATAGGCTAGGTTCAGCCTAGGAAGTTTAAGAATACTAACTAAAATATCAAGCTGTGTGTCTTGTGTCTAGACACATAACTCATGGCTGGTGGGAGGACTGAGATTTGGGTGATGTATGCTATTGCTCAAAGGAACTTAGAGGAAAATTCCAGTTTTATAAGTGGTCATTAAATAATTTGGTAGGACTTAATTCTTGAACTAACCAAGTGCTTAGAAATGAGGAGTGGAACTCAGAAAGTATTTTCGTGTTATGGGATGTAATTGCTATTACACACTATCTTTGTTGCTAATCTTCAAATATCTCAAAACACAGATGAGAACAAGATTTTCAAGTTATTTATACTTGAATTTTGCCTCAAGAGTAGAATAAAAGGGCATAGGAAAATGTGTTTTGGCCACTAAGATGGAGGACTTCTAATCAAATATCACATGATATTTTGGAGCTTAAGTGTTTTGTTGCTTTTAATATGACTTCACACAGTAGAAACGGTCAAAAGATAAATGCCACAATTCCACGTTGAAGTAGAGGGCTTCCTTATTTTTAAACTTTACTTTTCAACATGGCTAAGGGTTATAGAGCACACATTGGTTATTATTCTGCAATCTTTTGAAAGAGAAAAGGCTAGAAACCCTGAGATTCAGGAGCTGAATGAAAATCTGATTCTGATGAATGAAATTCATGTCGGAGAAAGTTCTAATAGGTATAGCGTCTTACTTAATAAGATATGGAGTTTACTTTTCCTTGAAGAAATACACATGGCAAATGTGGAATCTCATTTCTCCTCCTCTGAAGATGTGCAAACATATTTGGCTTGAGTCAGGTGGAGCAGGGCTAGTGACAGTCAGCAAAGGCAGTACGGTTCTGTGACCTAGCCTAAATTCATCCACATACGTGGAGATTCAGCACATGGACAGGGAATCCCAGACTTCTTTTGGGTTCTGCTCTATGCTATTCTACATAACTAATTAGAACAACTCGGCATCCTTGTATACAGCGAAACACTACAACTTTATGTCATTCTGTATAAAATCTGCAAACACACAAGTTTAGATCTGGACTTTGGGGCTAACTCCCAGACCAAGTGAGGGCTAACCCCAAGTCCATGGGCAAAGGATTTACACTTTCTGAGCCTTTGCTTTCTTAGTCACCAAACAGAATGAAAAACTAAGTTGCAAGAAGAAATGAACTAAGGCCATGGGAACAAAGTCGTGAGCATGCAAAGTCCCAGCCTGGAGAAAATGTTAATGACAAATGGATCTCTTGCTATTTGTAATTCACGCTCACTGATGAGATCTAGCTGTCCCCTAGGTCAAACCAATGAACTGCAATTTCTGTTTTTGTCCAATATGGCCAGATATATCCTTGAGAGATTAATGGTTTTATTTACACAATGGGCTGATATATTGTGGCCAATCACCATAGCAGCCTAAGTTTGGGGAATACCGACGAGCTGACATGAGCAGGCGTACGCTGCCCTCCAGGATGAGGAGATGAAGAGGCCTGGCCTGCACCACCGCGCCCCGCCTTCTCTTACTTTAGAGCTCATCAAGTCTAATCTTTCCAGAAATTCACGAGCTCATAACTCTAGCACCATATACCAACCAGATGATAGCCCTAGGGGGGCTGTCATTCCCCTGGTGGGAATCTCACCAGCAACTTGATAAGCCAACTGTCTGAACTCAAGTGGGAGGCCTATCTCATTTTGCACAAATGTTAATTATCCTACATCCTAAATTAGGGTGTAGTTCATCATGTTTCCTTGGGCAGCAAGAATTAAGGGGCAAGCCCTAGGGTAGGATGGGCCAGTTCTTATCACCCAAGCTGCCTGATGGAGAATCCCACACTCGATAATCTGTGCTAAAACTGGTGAGAGATCTTGGATTGTAACTCAGAACAATTTCAGGGCCCAGGATCTTCATACTTCTTAAGAGCAAGGAAAGCTGTCATTGTCTCTGTCTGATTCTCTCTGAACCAGGATGGATGGAGAGGGTGTCACCCAAAAGAGTGGCTGAGGAGGAATACTCCAAGGCAGAGTGCACTGGGATACATTTGGGGATCTCCGTGAGCTTCCAAGCCACCATGGCCTCTACTCCAGCCTTGACTGCACACCTTACTGCACTTAGACTTCGGACATCACATACCACTAACCCAGGGCTTATCCCCCTCCATTGTCGCAAAAATGGTCCTGCTCCTTAGCAGACATGGCTCTTGTTACACCAGCCTTCCCAGGGTTCAGGGTGAGGGGAAATGTGCTCTACCCTCATGCAGCACAGGGCTCAGGCTTGGGGTCTGGGGAGTAGGCAAAGGACCTCTGTAAGTAAAATCATGTTTTACACCTAGCACTTCTTAGCACTTCCTAAACTGGCAATGAGTGAAGGGGCAATATGTAATCACTATTTACAACTTAGGGAGGAAAGTAGTCATTTCTAGGAAGACAGAAAACTTGGGACTACAGGTTTTAGAAGCAGGCATGTGGACCCTAGATAAGGGACTAGAGAGTTCCAGGCATAAGATTAGGAGGGACATCTGACATTCACACTCAGAGAGCCTCTCTACGATGGCCTCTGAGAGTCCGCTACATGGGATCAGCTAGCGGGGCCCCTGCTCACACCAGTGTACAAGACATGGGAAGAAAAGTACTCTGAGCTGGACGGAGCCAAGGACAGAGAAGAGGGCAGAGCTGCCTTCATCCTAGCTCCCAACAATGTCCAGGAAAACTCCAGAGCCCACAACCCACAAGTCAAGGATCACCAGGAGGTAGTGACGAGTGAATGAATAGCCAATCAATCCACTTCTTGGTCAACTAAAACTGCGGAGAGCCAGCCCTGCTGTGGGCCGGTAACATGACCTGAGGATGAGGGAGTCTACTCTGTCTGATAAACCACGAGCTTCTACTCTAGCAGGAGATGTCAGAGTGGGCCATGCACACACATCCTCTGCACATACGAGTGCTTTCTCACCACCCTGCACCTCACACGCCTACAGCATGACTGCCTGCACCTGGCTCTCCACATGGCAGCTTGCACCCCAGCAGCCAGGCCAGTACACCTGCGCTCTGTCTCCCATACTTCTCCAGTTTGGGTGGGGGAATGGTGAAAGGCTGGAACCCACCACAGACCATATAGACTGAGTGGAAACAACAGAGGGACCTGAACCTGGAGACTGGGTGACATTAGTAGAGTGGTTTATAAAAAGGAGCACCTTGGAAGGACAGCATCTAGCCCAGAGTAATTTTGGCTGATTGTTTATGATGTAGATGATAGCAACAAGACTACACAGCAAAAAGCCTAAGTCGGCATGGAGGCTTTAAACTAGTGAGTTCCATTCATGTATCCAGTGTTTGCTCTGCCTGTGCCCTAGGAGAATTGTGAGAAGGGGTTTCTCGATTCTCTTAACTGAACCCAGAGTGCTGACTGCCACCCCGAAAGGCAGGAAATAGTGAAAACCCTGCACACAGCTGGTGGCTGCCCAGGGCAAGGACACTTTTTTCCAGGACACTGGAGCTTTGGCACTGGCATTTTGGCCCTCCAGGAACCTAGAGCAGAGACAGAACAGCCCAAAACCCTGGGATCAAATGATCAGGGGTAACTGCTTTCTTTTTTTACAGGTCCCAGAGGCCAGAGCACAGCAGATCTCTGCCTTCTTCCATGGGCTGCTAGGAGGCCCTAGCCACCCCATCAGTTGTGACACCCCAAACCTCACACACACTTGCTCACACCCCATTACCTGTGTCACCCTTGCTTCCTTTCATGCCCTCGGGGCCTGGAACCCCATGTTTTCCTGGTGCTCCTAGAAAGAGGGACACCACAGGTCATGAGGGCTGGGCAGTGCCCAGATGTCACTCCCCAGGCCTGCTGTATGATGAAGGATCTCACCTGTTACCCCAGCCATGCCAGGAGAGCCACGTTCACCCTTGGGCCCCAAAGGTCCCATTGCTCCGGGAGGACCTGGAACACCTGGCACTCCAGTTTGTCCTGGAAGTTAAGAGGTGACTATGAGGTTAGAGGTCATTGGCTGGGGCCCTGGATGATCCCACCCCACACCTCTTTTCACAGCAGCGAAACATGTGTTTCTTAATAACATCTAGTCCCTCAGCAGCTGTAACCTGTCTCTTTAGAGGCTATGAGCTAGCCAGCCCTATTAGTGGGAGGATAATTAGCATCAGCAGCTATCTGCCATTTGCTGCTGCAGAGTTGGAGATTGTAGATAATTAGGATCTCTGGGTGTGGCTGTCTGGCTCCACACCTCCAAGTGTGATGTCCAGAGTGAGGTCCACTGGGAGTGCTGTCAATCAAGCCTGTCCTTTGGTGGAGGAGAGATGAGGTCTTCCGCTCCTTCTTCTTCTTCTTCTTCTTCTTCTTCTTCTTCTTCTTCTTCTTCTTCTTCTTCTTCTTCTTCTTCTTCTTCTTCTTCTTCTTCTTCTTCTTCTTCTTCTTCTTCTTCTTCTTCTTCCTCTTCCTCTTCCTCTTTCTCTTCCTCCTCCTCCTCCTCCTTCTACTTCTTCTTCTTCTTCTTCTTCTTCTTCTTCTTCTTCTTCTTCTTCTTCTTCTTCTTCTTCTTCTTCTTCTTCTTCTTCTTCTTCCTCTTCCTCCTCCTCCTCCATTTTCGTCCTCCTCCTCCTCTTCTTCTTGGACTCAAACTCAGGACTTTGTACTTGCCAGGCAGGAGTTTGTGCCACTGAGCTACATCCCCACCCCTTAGGGCCCAGGTTTTTAAGATGCCCCAGTACTTCATCCTAGTCAATGCTATGATGAAATAAAAGGTGGTAGAGTCAGGTCCCTCACTTGACTCTGCCCAGGCATGTGAAGGCTAGAAGGAAGTCCAGTGACCCCATTTCCTACCTTGATCACCTTTGGCTCCAGGAGATCCAGCCACACCTAAAATGAAGGAGCAATTTTAAGATCGTTTTTCCTTTGACTCAAACTCCCAAAGAAGGATCGAAATAGTGGCTGCTTCATGGCTCTGGCCTCATGGCCTCTTACCTGGTAGACCTGGATTCCCTGAGTCACCTTTGTCCCCCTTGGGCCCAGGGGGACCCATGACCCCTGTGTCTCCCTTCATGCCCATGTTCCCTTTAATCCCTGAAAAAAAGAAGAAGCTTAAGTCAGTCATTGGAAGTGGACACCGCTGTCAGGGACTCCCACTCAGCACTTCCTGTCCTACCAAATTCTAAACTCTAAACTTTGGGAGCTCCTGCTTGGTGTTCAAAGTTGAGTTCCCCAGAGACAGGACATAAACTCCTGAGAAATTAACAAGGTGACCTGGCACACACAGTGGTTGTCAGAGGGCCCTGCCGCTTGGCTCCCAGGACCCAGTCAGAGCTCTGACTGCTCAGGAAGGACCAGAGTCCAGGCTCAGCCAGTCCTTTTCTGAGCTCCTTTTAGTATGTGCACTCTGGAAATTTTATGTTTAATGCCCATCATACTGAAATGTGAATATTGGAGACAGCAGGTCCCCACTTCTGAACGTGGTGATTCTGGGACAGTGATGATAGAGAGACACATTTGTAGCAGCACCTATGTCTGCTGGCAGTTCTGATATGGGCTTCCCTGGTTCCCAGGACTTCAAATTTTCCACTTGTCATCAACATTCAGGGCCTGTCCAGCCTGTCCTCTCCTGAGTCCTCTGCTGCTCCCTCCTCCTTTCCTGCTAGTGTCTGGTGCATATCAATTGATGGCAGCTCCTCACAGGGCTGGGGCTCTTCCTCAGTGCCGTTTGGCAGGGAGTGGGCAGCAGGTCACACCATGCAGGCCTCACTCGGCAATGCCCCACTGGGCAGCTGGCGTTCTGTCAGTTGTGGATGCCTGACATTGGCCTGATGTGAATATCTCCAACTCTACCCCCCTCAGGGCAAAATGGGATGCAAATCTAAGGAGAACTACCACAACTCAAAGCAAGCTTTTAGGCTGTCAAGTAGACTAGTTAGGATAGAATTTTGTTCAAAGCTATTCTTAGCCCTACCCTAATAAGATGGCACTGGGGACTTAGGTACAATGTCAAACTTTTGCCAGGGGGGAAAAAAGTGGGCTCTGAGGCTCCAAAGAGGAGAGAGGCAGCTCTTTCTGAGCCTGAACTAGGAATGAAGTCAGCGCAAAGTTTAGGAGCTGGGCTTGACAAATGACCATGCCTCTCTAAGAGAGAAAAGAATACCCAAGAACCTGGTAGCATGGTATAAAACACCAGCAGAGAGGAGGAACGCATCCCGGCACACTGCCACACAGAAGGGTGAGGAGCTACCATGCCTCACATGAATCAAAAGAGCTGCCTTCGGAGGATCCTCAGAAATCACTGCCCACCCCTTGGCCTGCTTTAAGAGTGGCCCTCAGTGCCACCAGGAGACACCACCTCTAAGGCTAAGGCAGCCGGTTCTTCACACGTCAGCCTGTTCATCCGGGTCAGGCCGGGATCACTCTTGTTCCCTGGCTTCTGCTGTGTGGGTCCTTGTGCACCTGGAACTCACTGGGCCTCATTCTTTGACTGATACCACCCAGAGCATGTCTGCTCCCTCCCACACAAGTGTTTTCTAAATATTTGAAGAGTGGCTAGATGTCCCTGAGAAGGGCTCTATGCTTGAAGGCAAAAACTTTTGGTTGCTTATAGGGTAAAAATTCCTATCTGCCAGGTAGTGTCACGCAGCTTGTGTGTCTTGTACGCCATTGTAGCTATCCCTCATTAGATGTCAGCATGAGCATCCTCCTCTGGTGAGTGAGTGACTTGGGACTCAGGGACGTTCAGTCATTTGTTTAAGGCTGCCTAGCGAGTGTGCTATATCAGAACCCAGGTCTGTCTTACCTCAGAGCTTAAGTTCTTCCTTTTCTACTGCGTCGGGAAATGGTCCCTACTGCTAATAAGGGTTATCGTTTACCATGTGGCCAGCAGTGTGAAAGTGAGACCGCTAGCCCTGCTAACGGACCTGTGAGGCATGCGCCTTTGTGATTATTTCAGTGGAGCTACCATTCTTGAGTGAAGGGAGGAAGGGTTGAGGCCTGCACCTGCTCCTACAAGCGCAGGGGTGCAGAGCAGGGCAGAGACCAAGCCTGCCCGGCTCTGCGCATGGCACCCACAGCCTCCTCGACTTGGCAGCAAGAGCCAGATGAGGAACATGAGAGGTGATGGGTCAAGTTCTGAGCCCTGGGGCAGGGTTTTGGTCTGCAGTGTAAGACCCTCAAGGTCAGAGTTACCTGAGATGTTTCCTATGCATGGCCTCTCACCTGAGGTCATGCTCCATCAGTGAGGCCACCCTAGTGACCTCCTTGTAGAGACAAACCCTCTGCCCTCACTGCCAGCCTGCCCTTCTCTCAGCCCCATTCCCCAAGGCCCCCAGCCTTCCTCTCTGACCTACTAACACAGCTTGGGCTCATCACTAGTCCTAAAAATGGCACTGTTCTCCCTCTCACATTGCATCCTCTCCTGGGAAGGAGAGGTCATGCTGGTGTTCAGGGGTGCCTGTAGCACTAAGCAAATGTGATGTCACAGAATCTGGGACTCTGCCCCTTCCAACCTCCCAGTGAGCACCGCCATCCCAGTACAGCCCTTACCTGGGTGGCCCAGGTCCCCTTTATCTCCCTTGGCACCAGTTTCTCCTTTGGGGCCAATGAGCCCGCCATCGCCTTTGCTGCCTTTCTCCCCTTGAGGGCCTGGTATGCCTGTAAAGAGAAGAGCCGGGGAGAAGGGGGCACCATCCCCAGATGAGGGCCTGGGAAAAGCAAGTGGCATCCAGAGGGAGGGGAAGGTGTGTCCCGTGGGGATGTGTCAGCTCCCGCCTTGGCTGGTCTTGCTGAGTACGCTAGGACTCGAGAGAAGAGGGCTGTGTGCCCTTGGTGGCTGGGCTGGAACTCCCAGAGAGGGCACCAAGGGCAGCTGCTCCCAGGCCTCACCAGGTGCCCCCCTGACCCCAGCAGGAGAAGCCTGAGTTACCAGCGGCTCCTTGCTCCCCGGGCACACCCTTGTATCCTTGGAGGCCTGTGGAGAAGGAAAGAAGAGCTCAGTTGCTGGGGCCTGGGATCTTGAGTTAGCCGATATTCTGGAGCCCCTAAAGGGCACACAGGGCCCTCTCCACACCTGTACACCTTGGGCAAAGCAGTTTTTTTTTTCTTTTTTGCCAAAGACAGGACAGCACCCAGGAACTTGTGCCATATGGCAATGGAGATAAGCTTTTAGAGTAAAGTGGATTGATTGGAACCATATCTCTGCCAGCCTGGCAGGCTGGACGACACTGAAAATGTTGCTTACATATTCTGTACTTCTATTTCCTTGCCTGTAATATGAGGCTGGCCATGACTGGGTACTCAGCAGGCTCATAATTAGTGCTGGAGCGCCCACAACAAAAATGGATCGGAGAGTTGGTGGTTCCCTCCTACACACCCAGGGGGCCAGTAGGGGGCACACGGGAGGTTTCTCTAGACTTCCTGGGGGAGCCAGGCTTCTCCAAGTGGGCTCTGGGCTCACATTGCCCATGGCTGTGCCGCAGCTGTGTCTTCGGTCTGTTTTTAGTGTGTGGGTTCCATGCCGAAAGAAGTGTTGTCTAGGTGGAGGTCAGCATGCTGAAGAGGAGCTGGACTCCAGGCTGTTGCCTTGTTTGTCTTTGGTCTCTTTTATTGTATTTTTTTGGTTGAACTGTTTTGGTTGATTTTTTTTAGGGAAGGTGTTTTTTTTTTTTTTTTTTTTTTTTTTTTTGCTGTTGGTGCCAGGGACCGAACCCAGGGGTTCCAGCTTGCTAGGCAAGCATTCTACCGCTGAGCCAAATCCCCAGCCCCTGATTGAACTGTTTTATATAGGAGATTTTTCTCTTGTTTTGGTACCGAGGACCAAACCCAGGGCTGGACTCCAGGCTCCACTTCTGCTTGAAACACCTGCCTGGGTCCTTGGGCTCTGACTCCTCCCTTCAAGCCACGTTCCTGGAAAGCTCCAGAAACTTAGCCCAAGTCCTCTTCTCTCCAGGAGGAGGGAGGAGGGAGGAAGCACCGCCACCCTCAGAGGGAGCCTGCCTTGCTCCAAGCTCCTAAAGGCCAAGTATAAGAGCACTTGTGCCCAGCTTATGTGAGGATGTATATGAGTGCGTGTAGGACTGTGGATGTATGCTACAGTGATTGTGCATATAGGACATGAAAATTTGAGTGTGTGTGCATGTACACACAGATATACATTGTGTGCAAGTGTATATGATCACGGGGAGGTGCAAGTGCCTGGCGTGCAATGTGAGGATGTGATTATATGTGTAAATATGCGATAGCAAACGAAGTGTGTCCGAAGCTGTGTAAACACAAAGGAGTGTGTGCGAGGTGTGTGTTGTGTGCCTCTCACTGCGTTATATACTTTCCTTCCTAGAGCTTAAAACCACTGGTAAAAACATCCATTACAGACTTAGAACAGTAGATTTTTTGGGACCCTGTCTATTAAATTTCTTCCAAAATCAGTTCCCTGGCAAATCTCCCTGCTAACAAGCTGCCTTTCAATGACTGCTGTTCTTTGCTTTCTGCCTCTGCAGCCCAAGGCTTAGCGTTTTGGCTTGTTTATTCCCTTCCCTAGAAATCCCCTGGCTCTGCTCTCCCAGAGAAGGTCTTACGGAGCCTTACAGAGCTGCTGCGTGAGCCCTGGGAAATTCGGGATTGGACGGAGGCAGCAGAGAGCAGAGGGCACTGCAGCAGTACAGGCTCTGGTCTGGGTCTGGCCTCTGGAGAGGGACAGCTGAGTCCACCCCTCTCTGATAGGGTTATTAATAAGACCTTGGGTAGGTCTAAGCTATAGCCTAAAAATGGAGCCTAATATTTTCCCGGCCAAGATCCTGGGCTTTAAGTCTTTATCCAGAGCCCCCAGTGCCCTGAGGCTTAGGTGACAGCCAGGGGCACAGAGGCACACGTGCCAGGTTCTCTTGTTCCTATTGGGCTGAGGAGCACAGCTTTCCTCACAGGGCTCTCTGGTTGAACACCCCAAGGCAGAGGACCAGCAGGGGTGTTGCAGCCCTCCAGGCCTTGCAGTTGGGGTGCCCTCTGTCACTACCACCTCGGGGCTGCCACACTGCCCTGCCCTCTTGCCATGACGGCTGCTTCCTCCTACCTCTCATTCTATCCCACAGCCTGGGGCAGCCACCAGCCCTTGCAGACCGCCTGGGAGCTTAAACAGCAGCCTGAGCGAGGTCCACCACCCAGGGCCCAGGCTGAGAACACCAGCTGTGAATTTCTTCCTACTCACCGGGTTCTCCCTTCGTGCCTGGTGGACCTTGGAGTCCCTGGAGACCTGGAAGGGAAGGGGAACTCAGCGCACACCCTGTGCAAAGCAGGGGAAGGGGTGCAGAGCCAGGAGAGAGAGGTCCTACCTGGGTTTCCTGCCGGTCCCACGGCCCCCTTGTCTCCCTTCTCGCCTGGCCTTCCTGGCTCACCTGTGGCCCCCTTTGGACCTGGAAGACAGGAGGAGGAGGAGGAGGAGGAGGAGGAGGAGGAGGAGCAGCAGCAGCAGCAGCAGCAGCAGCAGAAACACAAAGAAGCCAGCTAGGTGGGGTGGGGGCAACAATGCCACTCACTCAGTAATTCAGCCCACAAACTCACTGGGCACCATGGGCAACTTGAATTGCAGAAGGAAAAGGGAAAGATGAAGAGAACTTCCTGCCTCTACGACCGTCACGGTGAGGTCTGGGATGAGGCCCAGAGGTGGAGTACTCGCCTGACTTGTGTGAGGTTAGACTTAATCCTCATGGAGGGAAGCAAAGAAAAAAGGGACAGGAGGGTGGTTCGTGGCCTACAATGCAAAAACCAAACTAAAAAGCTTGCATAGGTGTCTTCAAATAGGGTTGGCCAAATAGCCCAGTGGATTAAAGTGCCTGCTTACATAGCGCAGCAGCTAGGCTTGGATCCCCAGCGTGTTATGCCGGCCCCACCCCTGGGGCTCACTCAGCTGCGATTGAGACTGGGTGTGGTGGCATGCGCCAGCAGTCCCGGCTCTTGGGAGGCTGAACAGAGGCAGATCACTACAAGTCAGGTCTACATAGTGAAACCCTCTATGTAGACCCTGTAGACCCTGTCCAAAAAAAAAAAAAAAATTCTTATAGAGATTGAGTCAGACAGGTCTGCATTTGAGGACTGGCTCTGCCCTTTTGCCAGAGAGCACTATGCAGGTTACTTCATCTTTCTGAACCTCAGCTTTCTGATCACTAAAATGGGTTTATTGTGCTTGTTATGAGGAGCCGTCCTGAGGGAACCACATGGACATCTCTTAGGTAAAACTCGTAAGGCAAGCTCTGGGGCGACGGGACCAGTAATTTCTGTGGGTCACACAGTTCTCTACCATTTCCAGGGACTGCTGTCCAGACAGAGCTCACAAGTCTCACAACGACCAGGTGGGCTGCACGGGCTGCTGGTTCTCACGTCACCAGAGGTGAGTTGGAAATCACCTTCTAGGGTGAACCCCTAGGCTCTTGCCCCCAACGGCACTGCCCTCTCAGGCCATGGTGACCTGATCCTGGATTGGGAGCCCCACGTAGCTCCTCTGAGTCTGCCTGTACCATCTTCAGGGAGTCCATGTATCTCTGAGCCTCAATTTCTTCAACTATAATATGAAGATAATACCAACAGCTGCTTAGAATTCATGTCAAAAGTCAGCAAGGCATAGAGGGCAAGTGCCTTGTGCCTTCTAGGAGAGCCTCCCACCTCAGCCTACTGTGGGCCTGCCCCCCCCCATCCACCTTGGCTTCCTTTCCATGTATAGGCCCTTCCTTTTCTGTGTTCCTGACTCAGTAAGTTTCCCGTCTGCCTCAGGGCCTTTATATAGGCAGATTACTGGCATTCGTTTCCTGACAACCTCCTTAGTCCTGGGGATGAGGGCTGAAGGCCTTTCTGCACTTCCTCATGCGTGGTCTACCCACCCTGCAAGGCTCCTTTCCCCACTATGCTTTGCTCCTCCCTAAAGGGGAAGGCCAGAAAAGGCAAGGTCTCGACTACTTCCTCTTTTTCCCAGGGTCTATGGCAGTGGCTTCTTCATAGAGATTTCAATAAACAATAGTTGGAAGGAAATAAGAAGTCCAGAATGGACAAGGAAGGAAAAGAGGGGCAGGTGCGCCCCACAATCTTCTCCTGGAAGCTTGGCTGTGTTGTTATTTTCCCCCAGGGTGTCCAAGAGGGCTGGAATGGCAGCAGCTCCTGTGGGCTATGCACAACAAGGAACGTACAAGCTCCACACCCCCTCCCTTGGCCCCCTATGCTCCTCCAGTGAGTTTGATGCATCTTTGAGGCATGCTAACCAGGCAAGGCAAGGCAAGCCATGGGGAGGGGGGTAGAGCGCACAACGTATGGATGGCTGGGGGTGGGGAGTCTGGGAAGGCAGGCTGTGCCCCAGCTCCCGGAAGTACTGTTTCCTATGCCTGCTCTTTGGGCTTCAGAAGAGGGAAGGGTAGAGAGGGAAGAGGAGAGGGAGACAACTCAGAGACAGACAGAGGTACTGGGAGATATGGGGAGATGGAGCTGAAGAGTCTATGCAGTAAGCCTGCAGCATCTTCCAGTCCTACATTCTCCAATTTAGCCAACCACGGATTGAAAATATTTGGGGATAATTTGCCTCTGTAGTATGTATGCATGCATAAACCTTTCCCAAACTATGCATCAACTGTTTATACAGCATTTGCATGATATTGCAGTATTATAAAGTAATCTGAAAGGCTTTAAGATATACAACAGCATGTACCTAGGTTATATGAAAGCATGACACTATTTTATACAACGGATATGATTCTGCTGATTTAGATATCCATGAAGGCCCTGGAGCCAAGAGAGACAGACAGATGGACAGACAGATGGTGAGGCCATGACAGGGGTGGGCTCCCCATCTGGGCCTGGAGCTCTGAGCCTGGTGGTGCTCGTAGCGGTGGGATGATGGGGAGGATTTTCAAGATCAGACCAACTCCACTGGGTTGAAAGAAGGGGATGCAGGTGCCATCAGCGGCAGCATCAGAAGTTGCCAGAAAAGCTGCTCCTTACAGGAGAGCAGCCAGTAACCATCAGCTGGGGGCTGTTCCAAACCATCTTCATATTTCTGATAAAAGAATACCAGCAATATCCAGTAATAAGAATAACAGTGCAGTATAGCACTGGCTCTACGCAGGGTGTAGCCCTACCCTGCCTTCGTCTGACCCCTGCTTCCTTCTTGCAGGGAAGGACAGGAGCTCAGAATGATAAATCGCTTGCTCCACGTCACCTGACTCGTGAAGGGCGGGTCCAGGGCCTGTGCTCAGGCCTGCTGGCCCTCACATTCACCCTGCTGTGCTGAGCAGGGCTGCCTCACAGCACCCCTGGCCAGAGGGGAGGTGGGTCATCTCCAAGAAGTCACAACACTTGGGATACTGTCCCAAGAGCATCAAGAATATTTGTCTTCAGGGCAAACTTTCAACCAGCAGCTAGAATGGCACAGGGAGGTGTGTGTACACATGTGTGTACATGCGTGTAACACAACACACTTGTGATCTGAGGTAGGGAAAGCGGATAGACATACCACAGGTTTTATTGTAAAGACACAGGCCGCTGTTGGACATCTTTTTCACGTCATCCCCCTAAAACAGCCTTATGAGTTGAGCCCGGTGATCACCCCTACTTTCCACACCAATGGAGGCCGAGGGTCCAGGAAAGTTGTCCCAGGCAGGGCTACAGCGATGAGCCCGGAGGACAGACCAGACAAGCACCCATGGGAGTGAGCACGCCACCCTGGCCGGAAGTCCTAAGTGGCAGGTGAAAGTGCTTATGGGAGAGAGGAGAGGAGCTCTTAGAATGGGGTGCTGGGGAGAAGAGCAGAGGGGGTGAGTTTGGGCTGGCCTGGGGAGACGGTGATGTTCTGAGGGGAGGAGCAGGAGGGGAAGTCATTCTAGCAAGCAGAGGGCAGAGAGCAAGAGCTGGTCAAGGGGCAGAGAGCAGATACACTTGAGGGGGGCGCCTGAGAGGCAAGGAGAGGTCAGCTGGACATAGCTGTCAATGGCACAGGCCAGGGAGCCCTTGGAGGAAGGTGTTGGGAAGGGACAATGAACCTACCTGGGGCACCTGGTTCACCTTTGACCATGTGCAACTCTGCAAGGGAAGGAGAGAGGGTTTGAGGCTGGTCCGTGTCGTCGCCTCCCCCACCCCAATAGTTCTATATTCTTCAAGGGGTCCCAGGTTCCACCTTGGAAAGCTGTTTGCTTATACTGTGTGGGGCCAGGGGCCTCAGCCTGATTAGCAAGAGCATGAGTTGGAGGACGGGCCTCAGTCTCCTGGGTGTGTTCAGGAGAAAGGGGTTGGAAAGCACCTGCTGTTTCACCCAGGAGCTGCAGGGGCCCAAGAGCCACAGGAGTGGGGGAGGGGCCAGACCTGCCTTCCTGCTCCAGGCTTCGCCTGGCCTGGTTTGCAGAGGTTCCTGGGGCAGAGCAAGGAGCTTCCCGTGCTGGCCCAAAGAGCTCCTTCACATGTGGAGGGAGAGAAGACACCCCCGCTCTGTCCTTGAGCCTCACAGCTCCACTGAGCTTTCATTTTGCTCTCTGAGGAGGTCACAGCCTCTGGGTGGACTTGTCCTCCTGGACTACGTCTCGTGAAATCACCCTCACAGGCCTGGTTTACTGGGACACTGGAGCCAGAGCAAAGAGCCCCGTTGGGGCTGAGGCTCCAAGTCACAGTGACAGTCGGGTGCCACCTAGCAGGTGCTGAAGGTGATGTGCTTCCCACTCTGGGACAGCCTAAGAGAAGAAAGGGTGCGGCTGTGAGGGGAGCCGGGGAAGCTCGTGGCACCTCCACCTCTGGTTCCTTGGCTTCCTGCCCATGCACTACTACACTGGTCAAGCGCCAACGCTTCCCCAGCTGCCATCCATCCTGTCTGAGGACCCCATGTTGTGTGGACTAGCGTGGAGCCCTCAGTTGCCCACTCCTACTGCAGCCCTCTGTGAGCCAGCTACATGGAGGAGTCCCAGGAACTCGACCAGGCTCTGCACTTGACACACCTTCACTGTCAGGCTCTGTCTGGGAACTTTATAGCCCAGCCCCAACCTTGGACTGGTTCCTCCAGCCCAGACCTCTCGGAGGCCACTCTGCTTGTATTGGGCCTTTGGGGCCCTGGTTTCTGACCTAGCTGTGGCCTCCCCTGTGGTCTGTGTGCCGCAGCAACAGCCTCCCAATTTCATACCCCTCTCACAGGCCTCTGACCCAGTCTTATCCCCAGGGTCACAGCAGGCCAGATCCTAGAATCCCTTCTTGCCAAGGAAAGTGATTCACAAAAACCAACATCTCTGAGAAGTCCAGCCCGGAAAGGAAGAAGCCAAACCTGCATTCTGAGTGAAGTTCTCCACCTGCTGCAGCATGCGCTCCTGTTGGACTTGGACCTCTGTGAGCTGGGCCTGGAGGTCTTGCAGCTTTGACATACTCTGAGCCTGATGCATTGGGCGTGCCCACCACATAGAGAAGGGCTTTTCCCCAGATGTTCCATTGGAGAAATCAGACTTCTCCAGGATCTGGAGCCACTGCTGCAGTTCCTGGACTGGACCCCCCCCCCCCCACACACACACACACAGCATTACTTCAGGGACTTCACGAGAGCTGGCCCTTCACATTTTTTCTCACATGGACATGACTTCTGCATACCCTAAACTCATAAACACAAGCTCCATGTGCTATCAGAACCTGGTGTGAGCACAGAGTTTGTCTTACACTCGAGTGTTTGTCCTCCTCCGTGCTCACTACACATCCCTGGAGCATTTCTTAAGGCTACACCCATGGAATCCACCCTCAATCTCTTAACTTCCTACAGTCAGACTTCCCTTTATGCGCTGGGTATGAATTTGTGACAACGAACATGCCAGTGTGACCTAAAGATGCTCAAGCAACATTCTTGTGTTCCTAACAAGTGCTTATGACAACCATGTACACCACATGCTTTGGTGGCATTAGTATCTGCTGGTGGAATTGACTCATTGGCCATGATTTTGGGTTGGGAATATTCTGGAAGTAAAATCATGTCCAGACAAACGGTCTGAGTGACAGAGCCTTTTCCCAGTCTGGGAATCGTCTATGCCAGGTGCTGCAGCAAATGCCATAGGCAATCATGGCATCTCCACTGCTTTAAACACACGAGTTCCAGTGAGCATCCTCACCCACCCTTCATGCACAGACTACTTTTCACTCACTTGTCCTTGTGGTGACCCAGGGACAGAGTGCTCTCTCCCACCAGATGGGCATCTGTAGCCCCCAGAACTGAGTCTCTGCATCAGAAGGGTCCAGTTCCGGCTCACAGAGAACCAAGACTGCTTTACCTTGGTACTCCAGCAGTACAGCAGCTCCTGTCAGTAGAATCAGGTAGATGATCCCTAAAGCCATGGTGAAGTTCACCCCATTTTTCTTCCTAGGCTTTGGATCTGAAACACAAGCCCAGAAGTAGGCGGCAGCGACCAAAGGCACAAAACAGAAGGCCCAGGTGGTGCCCAGCGGCAGCAGCACCGACGGCTGTCTCCCCTGGAAGTCAACAGGAAGGACAGCGGCCCACAGCCCCCAAGCTTTCCCCCATCTTCCTTGTGATCACAAGTTGAGAGGCGCCATGCAGGCCAGCCATCTGTGTGGCAGAGCAATCAGATCTTTGGAGTATGTGTCACCAGCGGGGAGAAGTGTGACATGGACCTCCTTTGCTACTGATGACCCAGCATGACACCTGGCTCATATTTGGGTTCTCAACTAATGTTTATGGAGTACAATCTTGAATTTATACATTTGAATTTCCAACATCTTGGTAGGCTAAGATTGTTCTCATTTTATGAATAGCCAGCAAAGTTTAGAGAAGTGAATAACTTGTTAGATCATAGGAAGCAGATCTGGAATTCATATTCATGGCTTTTTCTTTAGGCTTTTAGATCATAAAAAGAAGGAATAATTGATATAGTATGTGACACCATATAGGTCGCCTGATAGGGGCTGATGACTGGCCTTCCCTGCCTGCAGCCCCAGCCTGCTGAGGTGAGCCTCTCTAGCATCGTGAGTGTGTTCACATGTGCTCATAGAGTCCCACAGGCCATGCACAGCCATCCCCTGCTGCACATGGGGAATTGTTCCAAGGGTCCTCAAGGATACCAAACTCCAGAGATGCTCAAATATCTTGTGCGAGATTGGGTAACTGTGTTGGACCTACACACCTCTTCCCATATGTTTGTAACCATCTCTAAATCACTTATAATACCCAAGGCACTGTAGATGCTAGGAAAAATAGTTGTTAAACTATTGTTTAAGCAATACTGCTGAAAAACTCTCTGTCTGTTCAATTCAGTCTTTTTGCTAGTCCTTTTGATCTTTGACTGAATTCACAGTTGTCAGATGCAGATATGCACCCCACTCCTACAGTGAAGTCTGTCCACTACAGGACAGACATTTTTTTCTGCTTAATCTTACACAAATGATATCACAATACATATAATACACACATTGCTGTGTACCAACAAACAATTTTCATGGGCATGCCTCTGGTTGCCCTTGAAGAAAGACCTCAAATGATTCTTTAGCAGTGGTCTAAAAGTCCTGAGGAACAAAAGCAGCAGTTCCTGCAGGTATTCGTCTTTTAAGAACTGTGTGCAGTTTGGGAAATGACAAAAGAAACTGTAGTAAATTTTTTTTTTTTTTGTCTTTTTGAGACAGGGTCTCGCTATGCAGTTGAGGCTGGCCTTGAGCTCACTTTTGTAGCTCAGGCTGGTCTCGAACTCGCACCAATCCTCCTGCCTCAGCCTCTTGAGGAAACTGTAGTAAATCTTCAGAGGACCCTGACTCCAGACTTATGTTTTCTGTCACTCTTCAGAGTTCAAGGTGGGGCAAGTTCACACAAGGCCAGCATTTTCCACTGCTCATATTCACTGGGCATCCACTCCGCTCCATGCCGAGGGCCCACCATCATCATCTTGGACCCTGGAGCCACCCTGCAAGAGGGTGAGGGAGTATCCTACTATGCAGGAGAACTGGGGCTCAGGTAGTTAGTGAGATGTCGTGGACATGAGACCGCAGATCTCTCTGACTCCAAATTCTGAGCTCACCCCATGGGCCTACATCAACTGTGATTGCTGGGAAAAGTCCAGTTGAAGTGGGTCTCAGGACATCTCTGAAGGGGCAAGGAAATCATGAGTGGGCAGACGAGGGGGAAAATTTTTGTGTGAGATGAACCCCACTTCTCCTTTGTGGGAGAACACATCTTCAGAGATGTGTTTTCAGGTGACTATTCTGTTAGACGTGGATGGGTCATGGAACTTTTCTCCAATATCTGCAGAACTGTGTCACCTTGATGGTATTCCTCACCTCCCAGCAGCAGGACAGGTCCCTTTTAAAACATTACCTGTTGCATGGCCGGCTTGAGACATCACTGACTAGGCCAAAAGAAGTGGTTTTGTTGGTTGCTTAGTTTCTCAAGTTAGTAGGCCTGAGTGATACTCAGTGTAGCACAGTGTCTCCCTCCTCCCCTGCATCCTCAGAGCTCAGGCTTCCATAGCACTCAGCCGGGTACCTCAACACACAGGCTGCCAAGACACCCCCTGCCATCAGCCCTTCAGTGGCTTCTCGCTGTCTTCAGCAAACAGCTCCTCAGTGGGTGCATGAAGTCCTTCCATGCAGAGCTGCCTCTCCAGAGCACATCATGTGGATCCTAAAAACCAAGTTTCACCCTGACAACTAAGGGCAAGCATGTCCCTTGCATTCAGGGCCCTTCCTTCTCCATCTCCTGCAACTAGCTGCTGCCCATCCTTTGTGAGTGCAGCCTAACCTCTTCTGCTCCTAGATACCTCCTCTGGCTCCCCTAGGCTGTGCGCAACTTCTCTTGCCCTGTGCTGGTGCATTTTTTTTTTAACCATACTCATTACCAATAAAATGGAAGTTAGAATAACAATGAGATGCTATTTTTAACCTATCGATTAATAGAACCTGTGCTGGTGCATTGATTACCCTGCATTGGGTCAGTCTTCTCAAAAGGACTGGAAGCTTCTTGAGCTTCCTGTCAGCATCAGCATGGAGTCTGGAACACAGAAGTGCTGGAAGGTGACGTCTGAATGAATGGGTACAGAGGGTTGGATGTCCAACATGTCCAGAGGACAATGTAGCCAGTTTAGAAGTGTTGGGAGGACCCTAAGAATGTAGCTGAGAGTCAGGGGAAGTCATACAACCGTCATAGAAATGATGGAGGGGCATCGGAGCAAGCCTCACACTTAACACAAGATATACTTCCATAAATAGCCACAAAAGTGACAAGAAGTGCCGTGGTCTAAGTGAGAAAGCTAACTGCACTACAAAACAAGCTATAATAGAGGATAAGGCAGGCATGGCAGCAACTATGGATAATACAGATGCCCTAAAACCAGATGGCAAGAGTGTGATGGAAAGTGTTTCAATAAAGACAGTGAGGAAGAAGAGGTCGAGTAATATTGTGAGCATGACGTGGTGATGTCTGGTAAGGGATCGAATGCTTTTATAATTCAGAACTATTGGCTGGCACATTGGCAGGTATTTCTGGAACTGGGGTGTCGTACTTGTGAGTATACCTAACTCATTTTGTATAAAGTGTAGCATCTGATAGCCTTCACCCTCTACACTGACCATTTCATCTCTTTGATGGTGGAAGAAAGCATAAAGGACCCATGTCTATTCTGGATTGGATTTGGCCAGCTAGGAAGGGGTGCTTGGGATGTGAATGAAAAGAGCCTCGGATAGATCAGTACTGTGTCCCTGGAGTAAACCACGGCGTCCAGACAGAGATTTTAGAGAAACAGTTTTCAGAAATTTGATAGCTCTATTGTCTGACTTACAATGAAGATATAGCTCCAGAGGGAAATAAGAAGGATGTCTCAATTCCATGAAAAATCCAAATGAAGAAAAAAAAGCTGAGCACCAACTCTGGTCTTCCCAAGCCTGTCACCTCACAGGGACAGAAGGGCCCTGGTAGCTGTGGCATGCCTTGCAAGCGGGAGGCTCTCCACCTCGAACAGAGCACTGGGCTGCCTGGTGAGCAGACACTTGTGTCTGCCCTGAAGGCCTGATCTGCTGCAGCTCCCAGCAAGCAGCCCTGGGTCCCCTGGGAAGAGCCTTCTGCTCTTGCAAGTAGAACCAGGAACACTGGCACTACAAGTATCTCCTAAGCTAGAGCATTTAGATTTGATTCAGTCACTTAACGTTCCATATAGGATACCAAATATGTTATGAAAAATCCCTGTTCATACCAAGAACAGCTCCAATAAAAAGAGATGCTAGAG
The DNA here is from genome assembly GCA_004027025.1 of Myocastor coypus. NCBI lineage: Eukaryota > Metazoa > Chordata > Mammalia > Rodentia > Myocastoridae > Myocastor > Myocastor coypus. Next base: position 4,973 of record PVJA010004016.1, on the reverse strand, counting down.
CTGAGATGAAATGCACACTGGAATTAGTCAACATGAATTTTTTTTTTCTTTTGAGGGGACTGGGGTTCAAACTCACAACCTTGCACTTGCCAGGCAGGCACTTGTGACATGGAGCTGTCTCCCCAGTCCCAATTAACATGAATTTTTAAAGTCATAGCATACAGAGCTTTCATGAGCAATTACAAATACTCTAGAAATAATTTTTTAAATCTCATCAAAAATACATAAGATATATAAAAGAACCAAATGGAAGCTGTGGAAATAACAAACACCAAAACCAAATCCAAAATGTGCCGTTATATACTCATTCATTGAGCTGAGTAATGTAGGAGAAGAGTCAGTGAACTCAGTGATAGAAACATTGACATCACCCAGCCTAAAAAACAGATAAAAATCAACAGTAAAAAATATGAACAGAGCCTCAGAGACTTCCATGCTAATAGCAACACATCCAGCATTTATATCTCAGGAAGAACGTGGGGCTAAAAACCATTCAGGGGAATAATGACTAAAAATTTTGCAAATTTTATGAAATTCACACACGTGCAAATTTTAAAAGCTGAGTAAACTCCAAAAACAATAACCTCCTCAAAATCATCACCAAAGACATAATAAATATAAACAGAGAAATGTGTATATCTGGAGAAAAGATCTTGAAGCACCCAGAGAGTAGACACGTTACCTATAAAAGGCTAGTGATTCGGGTGGCAGCACATTTTTCACCTGTAACAATGGAGACAAGATATAAGTGGCACAATACATTTTGTCTGCTGAAAGAAAAGAGTTGTCCCATGTGAGGTATATTGCCTATTAAAATATTCTTAAGAGATTAATGGGAAGTAAAGGCATCTTCATATGAAGAAAAATGAAGAGAACTCATTGCCCACAGATGTAACTTTAAAGAATAACTAAGGAAAACTTCCCAAGCAAGAATTTGTAATAGAAAGTTTCCAATTTCGAAAGAGAAAGAAGACATACAATGGATAACAAAGGACATACATTAACACTCCTTCTTTCTATGAGTTTCTAAAATTATATTGCATAGTGGAAAAATTATAATACCATCTGATGTGAAATAGTGTATATATGAAATATTAAATATCATTGTATTTTATAAGTGAAGAAAGTAAAAAAAATGGAATTAAGATTTCTACCTATGACTTGAGGTAGCAAAGTGTCAGTACTGACAGACTGAGATGTATTTTGTATGTGTATTATAATACACAAAAGACCCTGGAAAACTGTTTAAAGTGACATAATCATAAGTACTTATAAGAACTCCAGTGAATTTTTTAAAGTGTTCAAGCAGTTCATTGGAAGGTATGAAAAGAGAAATAAGTGATAAACAGAAAGAGAAACAAAATTACACAATGAGACGGCAGACTTAAACCCTGACATATCAGTAATTACTCCAGATGTATACAAACAAATGTGACAATCAAAAGGCAAATATTGGCAAACCAGCTCATCTTACATGACCCAACTATGTGATATCACTATTAAAACAAACAGATCACTTTAAAATACAAGAAGAATAACTGACAAGGCAGAAAAGGGAAATAAACAAATGCGTAATAACAGAAACTAACACTGTGTTCTCAATAATTGCTAGAAAAATCAGCAAAAACAGAACTGAAGACCATCAACTGACAGGGTTTAATGAATACCTAACAAAATATTCCATGTACATGCTAGATGGTCAAAATATGAAAGCTTTCATTCTAAAACCAGGAGTAAGACAAGGCTGTTTGCTACCATCACTTCTACTCAATGCAGTTTTGGAAACATTAGCCTGAACAATTAGACAAAAGACAGAATTAAAATAAGTGAGGATAAGAAAGGAGGAAGTCAAATTACCATTATTTGTGGATGACATGATACTGTACATAGAACACCTCCAAAACTCCACTGGAAGATTTGTAAATTTAATAACTAAATTCAGTAGCATAGTTGGATACAAAGTCAATACTCAAAAATCAGTAGCATTTTTTCATGCAAACAACAAACACACTGAGAGAGGAACTAGAGAAACCATACCTTTCGCAATAGGTGTTTCAAAACTGAAATACTTAGAAGTCAATCTAACAAAAGAAGTAAAAGATCTACACAGTGAAAATTATAGTACTCTGGAAAAGGAGATCCTAAAGGATATTGGAAGGTGGAAAGATATTCCTCGCTCATGGATAGGAAGACCAATACAGTGACAATGGCCACATTTCCAAAATTGTCACACAGATTTAATGCAATCATAATCAAAATCCCGTTAGCATACCCCACAGAACTAGACAACACAGTTCTAAAATTCATATGGAACCAGAAGAGACATAGGTCAGCAAAAACAATTCTAGGCAACAAAAGCAAGACAGGAGGTGTCACAATCCCTGACTTGAAGTTATACTACAAAACTACTGTAATCAAAATAGCATGGCACTGGTAAAGAAACAGATCAGTAGACCAATGGAACAGTACAGAAATGCAAATACAACCCCCAACACACTCAGCTGCTTTATCAATGACAAAGGAGTCAAACCGATTCACTGGAAGAAAGATAGTCTCTTTAATAAATGGTGCTGGAAGGCTGGCTGAGTAGCTCAATGGATTAAAGCACCTGCAAGCAGGCACATGGGCCCAGGCTTCGATACCCAGGCCTATGTATAAGAAAAACAGATTGAATTTCTTTTAAGCATATTCAGAACATTCATCAAGATAGACCCTGTTCTGAGTCATGAAATAAATCTCAAAAAGACATAAAACAAAAAGCAAAATAAGGTCATACACAGTATGCTCCTTGACAATAATATGATGAAAATAAAAATCTGAGGGCATGCCAAATAGTTCAGTAGATTAAAGTGCCTGGAAGCAGATGCAGGGGCTGGAGGTTGGATCCCCAGGCCTGCTGTGCTGGCTCTGCCTCTAGGGTGCACTGAGAGGGCAATTGAGACTGGGCGCGGTGGTGTGTGCCTGTAATCTCAGCTTTTGGGAGGCTGTAAACAGTGTATCAGTACAAGTCTGTAGACCTTTCCCTAAAATACAAAAAAAAAAAAAAAAAGAAAGAAAGAAAGAAAGAAAGAACAAAAGAAAGAAAGAAAGATCTGTCACAGACTGATGATAGGAAGATCTCCAAATAGTTGGAAATTTTCAAAAGAGTTCTAAAATATGTATTGGTTCTAGGTAATCTCTCACAAAAATTTTAAAAGAGAACAGAGTAAAAGGATAAAAAATAAATCAAAAGTTATTGCCTACAGCTAAGTGGCATTAACAGTGAAATAGCACCAGCTGCTTATGCTTACATGGAAAAACATCTCAAATCGATAGATTTAAGTTTCTACCTCAAGAAACTATAAAAAAGAACAAAATAAACCCTAGTCAACCAGGGAAAATGGAAACAAATAAGATATGAGCAGGGATCAATACAATTTAAGATAGGAAGACAAGAGAAAAAAAGTCAATGAAACACAAGATATTTCTTTGGGGGGAAGAGCTAATAAAATTGAAACACCCATAGAAAGAGTTACAAAATTGCTTTTAAAAAAGAAGACTCAAAGATTTGGGCATAACCCCATGGGAGGGCGCTCGCTATCCTCACAAGTCTCTGAGTTCATCCCACGCACCATGAAAAGCGAGGACTGGGTAGGGAGAGGAGCTTTACTGCAGATTCTGCAGCCATTAAAAAATGGGGGGCTAGGGGGTTAGCTTAGAGGCATAAGCATCTGCCTGACAAGTGCAAGGTCCTGGGTTTGATGCCTGGTACTAAAAAAAAAAATTTAAAAGAGTTGGATGTGGTAGTGGACACCTGCAACCCCAGCTCTCTAAGAAGCTCAGTCAGAAGGTCACAAGTTTGAGCCCATTTGGGGAACTTAATAATTGAGAACACTGGGTCAAAGTAAAAAAACAGAATGAGGTCTGGTGATGTAAGTACTCAGTGTGAGTGCACTGGCTCAATTCCCAGGATGGTGGAGGGGAGAGAAGGAGGGAGGGAGGGAGGCAAAGGGAGACAGACAGAGACAGAGACAGAGATAGAGACAGAGATAGGAGAAGAAATACACCATCACTATTTAAAGGAAATGAGCAAGTTCTTAGAAAAAATACCTAATGCTGGCAAAACGGTGGACAAGCTGAATCAGTATCATGTCACTGGTGGTTCAGTCACCCTGGAAAATATACTGCTTCATGTAAAGGTAAGCATCCACGTAGCATCCACGTAGAAGCTGGCAATTGCGTTTTTGAACATTTACCTTAGAGAAATGGAAATTTATGTCCATGCAAAAGCCTTCATAAGCCATCCTAGCAGCTTTGTTTGTAACATTGACAAAGAGGAAGCATGCCAAATGTTCTCTAGTGAGGGTGAGTGGTTGAACCAACTGTGACACATTTATGTCACAGAGCACTACTCATTAAGAAGAAAAGCCAACAGCTGAAATAGACGTCAACTGAATTATTCTATGTGGGAAAAATCCAATCTTTGAAAAGTACACACTGTGTGATTCCTTTCTAAAATACTTCTCAAATAGCAAAATTATAGAGCTAGGGAATTTATTAGTAGGTGTTAGGCATCAATGATTATTTTTTGGTTGATTGAGTGGTATATGTGGATATGTGGCCATAAAGCAGTGAACTGCATGAGATCTCTCTCTCTCTCTCTCTCTCTCTCTCTCTCTCTCTCTCTCTCTCTCACACACACACACACACACACATGCATGTGAAAATGAGGAATATGCTCTGTGGACTATGTCAGCATCCACTTCCAGGTTGTGATATTTTACTGAGGCTACACAAGACTCAACTGTTGGGGGACCTGGGTGAAGAGTCATAAAGATCTTTATTCTTTATATCTACCTGTGAACCTATATGTTTATTTCATGAAAAAATTTTAAACTCTAGTAAATAAAACCAAACTAAGGATGTTGAGAAATGTTGTCATGGCAAAGAACTAGTCAGAGTGACACTGTGCGATAAAACTACACCAGCCGAAC
>PVJA010004015.1:29424-89763 GCA_004027025.1 Myocastor coypus | reverse complement strand
TGTGAGGACAATATGCAATATGTCAACTTTCAAAGAAAAGAAAGGGGAAAAGGAAAAAAAAAGTAATGTTGATTTAGAAGGGTTAATGTTTAATTGTTTGATCAATCTTATATACCTATATGTATTAATCTAAACTGATCTGATGATGAAAATATGTAATATAACCATTGTTAAATTTAAACAATAAAAAATTGAAACTTGGAAAAAAAAAAAAGGGGGGGAAAAAAAAGAAGCTGGCAAAGCCGTATGAATCAAAGTGAAAATCTCATCAAATAGCAGATCTTGAAGACACTGTTGCAGCTAGTAAAAAAAGAAAGGATCTCTTAAAAACAACTATGATGCAGGAAAAAATAATTCAACATCTGCAACATGATACAAAAGGGAACAACGTGAGATTAATAGGAATCAATGAGAAAGAAAGAGTTGTCACAAATGCTATAAAAAGAATATGGGCAGAAGTAATAGTAGAAAACTTCACAAATTTGCGAAAACAATCAGCCATTCCGGTAGCTGAAGCATATAGAACTCCAAATGACATCAACCCCACTAAAAACACACCTAGACATATAATAGTCAAGATGCCAGAAATCCAACAAAAGAATGATATACTAAAAGCTGCTTGAGAAAAGAAACAGATCACATTCACAGGAAAACCAATCAGAATAATGGCAAATTTCTCTTCACAAACCATGAAGTCAAGAACATGGAGCAGAGTGCTTCAAGTCCTCCATGAAAACAAATTCCAGCCGAGACTTCTATGTCCAGCAAAACTCTCTTTCAAATATGATGGAGAAATGAAATACAACTAAAGAATTTCATGACATCAAAGCCAACCATACAAGGTATATTAAAAAAATAGAGAGACCATAACAACCCAAACTCAACAAATGAGAACAAAAAGAACCCAACAAATAGGGCAACCAATTAAACACAGGTGAAAAGGTGATAAGTAGTAGTAAGTAAAATGTATGCCAATCATCAGTCAATAGATTTCAATTATAACCATCAATATAAATGGGCTCAATATTCCAGTTCAAACAAGTAGACTGGCAGAGTGGATAAGGAAGCAAAATCTGACCATATGCTGTATACAAGAAACACACTTAACTCATGAAGAAACACGTAGGCTAAAAATTAAAGGGTGGAAAACAATACTACATGCTACAGCACCTCAGAAAAAAGCAGGGGTAGAAATCTTATCTGCAGACACTCTAAACTTCAAACCAAGCTTGGTCAAAAGAAATAAAGAAAGCTGCTACATACTGGTTAGAGGAAAAGTTCAAGACAAAGAGGTAACACTCATAAATATGTATTCGCCGAACATGGGAGCACCGAGTTATATAAGACAAACTTTAATGGACATGAAAAATCTCATATACAATACCACAATCCTAACAGGAGACCTTAACACCCCTTTATCCAAAAAAGATAGGTCAAGCAGACAAAAAGTTAGCAAAGAAGTAGCAGACCTGAACCGGAACCTGGAAAACTTGACTTAGTGAACATACACAGTGTTCCACCAAAACACTTTAGAATACACCTTTCTCTCAGCTGCACATGGGATATTTTCTGAAATAGAGCACATATTAATCCATAGGTCATGGTTAAGTATATGCAAGAAAACAGAAATTATCCCATACATACAATCTGACCACAGTGCAATAAAGTTGGAAATAAATGACAGAAGAAACCACAAGAACCCCAGAAATACATGGAAATTAAACAGCACCCTTCTCAGCAACCAGTGGGTTACAGTTGAAATTAAATGAGAAATTAAGCAATATCTACAATTTAATGAAAATTCAAACACAACTTTTCGGAATTTATGGGATGCAAGAAAAGCAGTTGTTAGAGGGAAATTAATAGCGCTGAGCTCAAATATTAGGAAGACAGGGTCGGGCGTGGTGGCGCAGTCCTGTAATCCCAGCACTTGGGAGGCTGAGGCAGGAGGATCGGTGTGAGTTCAAGACCAGCCCAGGCTACAAAAGTGAGCTCAAGGCCAGCCAGAACTGCATAGTGAGACCCTGTCTCAAAAAGACACAAAAAAAAAAAAAAAAAAAAAAAAAAAAAAAAAAAAAAAAAAAAAAAAAAAAAAAAAAAAAAAAAAAAAAAAAAAAAAAAAAAAAGAGGAAAGAACAGGAGCAAATAACCACCTAAGGCAACAGCTAAAACAACTAGAAACCGAAGAGCAAACGAGATCCAAAGACCAAAGATGAGGGGAAATTCTAAATATTAGAGCAGAGATCAATTCAATTGAGACAAACAAAACAATACAAAGAATTAATGAATCAAAAAGCTGTTTTTTTGAAAGATTAAATAAAATTGATAAGCCCCTAGCTAACCTCATCAAAAAGAGGAAAGAAAGGAGTCAAATTCAAGCAATAAGGGATGAGAAGGATGAAATTACTACAGACCCAACAGAGATTCAGAGGATCATAAATAGATACTTTGAGAATCTTTACGCTCACAGAATTGAAGACACAGAAGAAATAGACAGATTCCCACAAAAGTATAAATTACCAAAACTGAATCAAGATGATATAAGAACTCTCAACAACCCAATAACAGCCAATGAAATACAAAACGTAAGAAAGCCTACCGACAAAGAAAAGTGCAGGACCTGATGAATTAACTTCTGAATTCTACAAGAAATTTATAAGAAGATGTAACCCCAACACTTCTCAAACTCTTCAAGGAAATTGAAAAGGAAGCAATCCTCCAAATGATTACTCAAAGCAAGTATTACACTGATACCAAAACCAGAAAGAGCTACAACTAAAGCGAACTACACGCCAAAGTCTCTCGTGAACATAGATGCAAAAATTCTCAATAAAATCCTCGCCACTAGAATACAACAAACCATCCAGAAGATTATACACCATGACCAAGTAGGATTCATCTCAGAAATGCAAGGATGGTTCAATATATACAAATCTATAAATGTGATACACTATATCAATAGAGCCAAAGCCAAAAATCACATGATCATCTCAATTGATGCAGAAAAGGCCTTTGACAAAGTCCAACACTCATTCATGTTCAAAGTACTGCAGAAAATAGGAATAGAGGGACTCTACCTCAATCTGATATAAACCATCTATTAAAGTCCAACAGCTAACATAATTCTAAATGGGGAAACACTGAAGTCTTTTACTCTTAGATCTGGTACAAGGCAAGGATGTCCCTTGTCACCACTCCTATTCAATATAGTTCTGGAATCATTAGCTACAGCTATTAGACAAGAGAGATAAATAAAATAAATAAAAAGAGGTAAAGAAAAAGTTAAATTATCATTTTTTGCAGATGACATGATAACTTATTTGGAAGACCCCAAAAATTCCACCAACAAGCTACTGGAATTAATACATAAATTCAGTAGCATAGCAAGTTACAAAGTCAACACATAAAAGTCAATGACATTCCTCTATAGAGATAACAAACAAACTGAGAGAGAAATTAGAGAAACAATACCCTTTACAATGGCACTGAAGAAAATGAAATATTTAGGAATTAACCTAACTAAAGAAGTAAAAGAGCTTTTCAATGAAACTACAGTATTCTGAAAAAAAAAAAAAGAGATCCTAGAGGATTTCAGAAAATAGAAAGATATTCCCTGCTCCTGGATAGGAAGAAACAATATTGTCAAGATGGCCATACTCCCTAAATTGTTAGATAGATTTAATACAATTCTTATCAAAATTTAACCAACATACTTCATAGACCTGGAGAAATCATTCATAAAATTTATTTGAAATAAAAAAAAAAGACCTAGAATTGCAAAGACAATCCTGGGCAACAAAGGTAAGGCAGGAGGCATTACATTTCCTGATCTAAAATCATACTACAGGGGCTGGGGATTTGGCTCAGTGGTAGAATGCTTACCTAGTGAGCTGGAAGTCCTGGGTTCGGTCCTCGGCACCAGCATCAAAAAAAGAATAAAACCTCCTGTAAAATCATACTACAGATGTACCATGATAAAATCAGCATGGTACTGGCAAAAAAATAAATAAATAAATAAACCTGAGGATCAATGGAATAGATTAGAAGATGCAGAAGTAAATACAAACACACTCAACCACTTTATTTTTGACAAAGGAGCCAAACATGTTCATTGGAAGAAAGATAGCCTCTTTAACAAATGGTGTTGGAAAAACTGGCTCTCCACATGTCAAAAACTAAAACTTGACCCAGGTCTATCACCATGCACTAACCCAAAATCAAAATGGATTAAAGATCAAGATATTAAAAGAGAAGCCCTAAACCTCCTAGAGGAGAATGTCGGAGAAAATCTTAAAGACATCAGGGTAGGCAAAGAGTTCATGGACAAGAACCAAAATGCACATTTAACACCCAAAATAATCAACAAATTGGTCCTCCTCCAGCTGAAAAGGTTTTTCATGTCAAAAGAAATTACCAACAGAGAGAAAAGACAACCCACAAATTTTGAAAAAATGTTAAGTAATAAATATTCAGACAAAGGTCTTCTATCCAGAATTTATAAAGAACTAAAAACCATTAGGGTCCTAAAATTCAAAGATCCAATCCACAAGTGGACATCTGAGATGAATACACATTTCTCAGAGAAAGAAATTCAAGAAGCTTATAAATACATGAAGAAATGCTCCACATCACTAGCCAATCACGAAATGAAAATCAAAACAACACTTAGGCCGGGAGTGGTGGTGCACCCTTGTAATCCCAGCACTTGGGAGGCTGAGGCAGGAGGATCGAGACCAACTCGAGACCAGCCTGGGCTACAAAAGTGAGCTCAAGGCCAGCCTAAACTGCATAGTGAGACCCTGTCTCAAAAAGACAAAAAAAAAAAAAAAAAAAAACCCACTTATATACCATCTCATTCTAGAAAGAATGGCTACTATAAAGAAGTCAACCAACAACAAATGTTAGAGAGGCTGTGGGGGAAAAAGAACATTTCTCCCCTGCTGGTGGGAATGCAGACTGGTGCAACCATTATGGAAAGCACTGTGGAGACTTCTTTAAAAATTAGAGCTGGATATCCCATTCAATCCAGCTATCCCCCTACTGGAAATTTTTCCAGAAAAACTAAAAACATCATATCATAGTGATATCTGTGCACCTATGTTCATAACAGCACAATTTGTGATAGCTAAATCCTGGAAACAACCAAAATGCCCATCATCTGAAAATTGGCTGAAAAGGATATGATAATTTCATAAAATGTCATACTATTTAGCTATAAGGAATGATAAACTAGAAGACTTCATATATAAATGGATGTATCTTGAACATATACTCATTAGTGAAATAAACCAGACCTACATATGCAAATGTCATATAGTCTCTCTAGTTTAAGGACCCAAAAGAAGAAATAAATTAATAAATAAATTTTGGATGGCACCAGGAATCAATCTCAGGGCCTTGCGTTTTCTGCAGTCTCAACCCCTATAATCCTATAATTTTTTTTTTTTTGGAAGAGTGACAAATTCAAAATTCAGTCGGAAGAGTTAAAAAATTAATGTTTATTGGAAGTGTTAGTGTTTAATTGTTTGATCAGTCTTACATACGTATGTCTGTTGATCTGTACTGATTTGATGATGAAAATATGTAATACAACCATTGTTAAATTTTTCTTGCCTTGAAATTCTGTACTATATGTACCCTTGCCACTGTTTTTTCTGCTATTTTTGCCCTTAAAAAACATAATAAACAATTTTTTAAAAAAAGAAATTACCTGAGTCTAGAGTTCTCTACAGCTACCGTTTAAACAGACCCTAATGAAACTAGTCCTGATGCTCTTGAGCTGGGAAAAGTGCTAACACAGATTGCGAAGCAGAGGAGAGGTGCACATGACTGTTTTTCAATCTAAATTTCCTTTTAAAGTTATATTTTTTAGATGACAAAATATGCACTTACAGGATATAATGTGAAGTTTTGTATGCATGCATTTTGTAATGATCAAATCAGACCAATTATACCTACAACCTCAGATACTTATCATACTTATCATGATGAGAACACCTAAAATTCTCTTTCAACTCTTTTGAAATATGCCATATATTACTATTATAATAATAATATACTCATCATGATGTGCAATAGATGATCATAGCTTAATCCTGAATTTACTGGAGTAAATTCAATACTCTTCTATCACAATCTGATCTTTTCCCATCTAACTAATCCCTACCAGCTCCTGCTAAACATCATTCTACTTTCTACTTCTCTGAGTTCAAACTTAAAATTTCAAGTAAAAAGGAGATCATACAATGTTTTCCATGCCTAGCTTATTTCTCTTAGCATAATGTTTGCCAGGTTCGTTCATGTTGTGGTAGATGATAGAATTTAAAACTGTTCAGGACTCAGTAATATTCTATTGTGTATATGGATCACATGTTGAAAATCTATTCAAGACCAGTGAGATAGCTGAGTGGTCTGAAGTCCCCACTTGAGTATGCTTAAGCAGCTGCAGTAGACCACAGTTTGATCCCAGCACCACATGCCATATCAATTATGCCCTCAGGAAGGACTGAGCCAGCCAAATAAAATAAAATAAAATTCAGTTCATCTACTGATGGACACTTGACCATTTAGTGGCTATTATGAATAGGGCTGTAATAAATATAGTAATTCAAAAGTATTTTTGCCACACTGATTTCATTTCATTTGAATAGATGTCCAGCAGTGAGATAGTTGGAAATGATGATGATTCTATTTTTAATTGTTTTGAAAACTTTTATAGTGTTTTCCAACATTGCTATATCAACCTACAATATCATCAAGAGTATATATAAAATATTTTCCATTTCTCCACATCCTGTCCAGCTCTTAGAATCATCTGCTTTTGTTTATTTTTATTATTACACTAACGATACATAAGCACCAGCAGGTTTCAGACAGTCTGTATCCATCGCCTGTCCATAGGATCCAGCTAGAAGTCTGGAGTTCACTGTGGTATCTCATGCCAATCCTGGGCAGGTGGTAGAAGAGTGTGTGCTGGAAGCCTCAAAACAACATGCAAGGGGTAGGTGAATACTGGAGCTCATCTGAAGAAACACAGACAAGACTTCGTTCTTTCCCATGTGTCCTGTTCAGGTGGCAGGTCTATTGGTTGCTGTCACCCCTAAGGTAGATATTCTGTAAATCTTCAGGCACACCCAGATCTACTTCAGTCCAATTTAGTTGAGTGCTTCTTATACAGATTTGCTCAACCAGTGAGCTATTACAATCTTGGGCTTCTGATAAGCAATGGTGAGCATTTTTTTCATACCTTTTGCCCATATGTATATCTGTTTTTAAGAAATGTCCATGCTGGTCCCTTATTGAGTTTTTAATTACATTATTATTTTCTTGGTAATAAACACTTAAACTTATTCATATGTATTAAATATTAGTCCTTACTTAATGTGTGATTCTCCAAATTTTTCCTATGCTATTGTCTCTTCACTCTGTTAATTAGTTAATTTGTTGTGCCAAACCACATAGCCTAATTCAATGTTATCTATTTTTGGTTTTAGTGTTTGATTTTGGGTGTTATGAAGAAATCACTGGACAGATCAATATCATGAAATATTTTGTCACACCAAGAATATGTACAACTTGCTTTTTACTTTTGACAACAGCATTTCAGAAACTAGAAAAAGAACAATCTTATTCAGACACTTATGCTCTGGTTTCTTTACTTTTTGAAACTGGGAGCTCAAGAATTCCTGTTCCCTCTTGGCCATAAAAGCACAGATACATAAAATCAAGGAAGGGGTTGGAGCTTTTAGAGCTGATTAGTACTTGGCATCTGTATGTTATCTGCCCTCTGGAATGTTCTGCTAACAGTGGCTCCATTTCCAAGGTCAGTCAGCTTGGAACATTAGAATTCCATCAGTTGTTAAGCCCTGCTTCTTTCTTATGTCTAATACACCAGCTGTATATCTTCTTAATATGTTATGATAAGTCTCAATTTGTACCCAGTATGGAATAAATCTTTTCCACTACAAAGAACCAATTTTAAATATTAGTGCAAATATTAGTGAAATCTTGGGGAAATAACTTAATTTATCTGATCTTCAGTTTTAAAAAAGCAATACTATCTCACATATTTTTGTACAGCATCATTAAACAGAATACATAAATCCTAATTCCTGTGGCAAATATGTTGCATTATATGTATGCAACAGTAAATGAGTGAGAACTCTTTGAATGTTTACCTTTAGGAGATTACATTTAAAAATTATGGTATATCTATAGATTCAGGAAATCTGAAGTTGTTTTATACAGCATCTCTTTAATGTAATCATCTAGAACAAATTCCAAGTATTATTAAGTGGAAAAAGCAAAGTTTATGAAAAAAAAGTGTTCATTTGTGCCTAGGTACATCTTGGGCCTGACATTTCTTTAGTGTAATGCTCTACTTGAGTTGAGCTCTCATTTCATCCCTTAATGGAGACACATGACAAAAATGCTCTACCCTGCTTGAACCTCAGTTTTTTCAGTTGCAAAATGATCAGGTTATTACCAATTGATATTATTCCCCTTCAGGATTTAACTTAAAACCATGTACAGCATTTTGTAGTCAGTGTTAGCCATCTGGATGAAACACTGCCATTACTTGACCAGTTTGCCCTCAGTGAAAGCCTGAGAGAATTTCTCTCTAGGCGATTCTCCTTAGGCACACTATACATTGTCAATCCCTTTGCTCTGTAACCCCATAATCTCCTTGAACAGAATATTTGGGACATCATTGAGTTATAGGATGTTACAGTGCAGGTTCTCTTATGTTCTGAGTCCTCACTGACCTTGAATGGATAGGGCCAAAATATTGGCTATCCTTGTAGCCATTCTTTTTCTCTAAGTTTTTGGTCTGTAAATTCAGTTGCTAACCCTCCAGAAGAGAAGCTTAGTGATACTATTAGTCTATACTATAGATACTTGAGCTTAGCATCACTGTCTTTCTGAATATCAAACTTCTTAGACTTAACATGGAACTGGAAATTTCCATCAATCATTGATATTCTAATAAATTTCTATAGAGTATGATTTTTAAAAGTTACACATTTTACACAGAAATTTAGACATCTAACCATATACAAAATTGCAGCAGTTTCATCCTTGTCAGATACAAAAATTGCATGTTTTGTTATATAAGTCTTGCTTTAACTTGGCCTTAACCACCCAGCAGAAAAGTTTAACCACAAGGCATAAAAAGCAAAGCCAGGTTAATGTGCTGAGCTGTGAAAGGTTCAACTCAACAGCTTCCAGCATTGTCACTTGTGCTGATGATACACTACTATTATGGGCTATTGGACTATGCATGCAACTTCTTTGTCTTAGTTCAGTAAGAAAAAATATTTATACTAATAGTGTTTACAAAAGTTATCATGTCTCCATCTTGTACTCTGAACAACAACTATGAAGACAACAATATGCATTGTATTAATTATTGTGGCTATCCTACTAATGTATTTTGAAACTGTCTCATTGTTATTTCTTACTAAAAGTAATAAAAAAGAAAAATTGGTATTATTACTGATGGTATTTTGTATGGTTGCTGTAAGCATTAAATGAGAACAAATTTTACACTTAAATCTTTCAACAGGTACATAGTAAGTAGTTTATAAGTGTTAGCTATTATTATTTTTATTATATAAGAATTTAGTGATAGTAATTGACTCTAAAAAGTAGAAAACAGAGCAAAAAATGAAGAGACTTACATTATGTAACATTTATTGTCTTCTGGATTTTGTATATTATATACATATTGCTTACTGTAAAACATTCTATTTTTAAGCTATCCTATAAACAGTATGCCCCCCAGAAATGTTAATTACCTTCATTACAAATTAATGTTGTGCAGGGGTGGGGGGTTTGATCACCAGGAGTGCCATGCCCCCACCACCGGGGCATGCTGAGATGACAATTGGGACTGGGTATGTTGGCTCGTGCCTGTAATCCTAGCACTTGGGAGGCTGTAAACAGATGGATCATGGTGAGTCCAATCTAGTAGTGATACCGTGAACATCCTATAGACCTTTCCCTAAAATAATAAAATACAAAGAAAAATTGTTGCCTTCAAGAATTGAATTTAATTTTTATTGATTTTGAAGGACACTTGCTGATGTTGACTGGCTTTTGAATATTTGTCTGCAAGCATATTACTAAAAGTCATGAGGCATTGATAATGTAAGCTAAAAGCACTATGTTCCATTTAATTTATGAGGGAGCAGTTTATATATCACTATGGCCTGCTATTATATGAGCTAGGGTTTTTCAGTAAACCTCAGTAACTTATGTACAGGAAGATAATAATTTGGTTTCATTTGCTGTCATTTCAAAAGACTTTGATAAGCTACATAATGTCCCAGTTAAAAGTTTTAATCAACTTTACATCCCATGGTTGGATGTGTTTGTTGGTCAGCCCAGGCACTAACAGAATCTCACTGAATGACACCAAACATATAGTTAAAAAGATGGACTTCAAGCAGTACATTTACTAGGAATCACTAAGTCCTATATTATTAGCCAGAAAACTATTTCATGCCAACCTTGCTCAGTTAAAATCTGTGGACACTGAAGATAAGACACATTGAGTTACACAAATAATTTTTCAATGAGAAATTTACTCTGGAGATCATGAAGCCCTACCGCTTTCATAGGAAGATAAAGATACCAGAAGCCAATAAGCATTTAGAGTGTGGTCACAAACTAACAGTAGATCTCTGGTGACTGTAGCCCTCTCAAATGTTGTGTTTTATGACACGCTGTGTTACGGCTTGTATCCAGCCCCCCCCCCAAAGACCTCATGTAAGTAATGGGCAAATGTGGCTCAAGGAGCAGTGAGTGGTTTGAAGGCAGGGCTAGAGGATCAGGGCAGAGCTCAAGGGGTGGAGCCAGAGAGGCATGAACTGTTAAACTGGCAGCATGCACTCTGCCTCCCCAAAGCCCAAGCCAGTGGTCTCTTGGAAGTGGAGAGGGTCATTCTGGACACAGTGGTGCCCCAACTTCCCCTTCAGACCCTGAAGAGCACGGTGGCAGTTTCTGCAATTGAGGGTGACTGGGACAGAGGGGAGAAGTTTGGAGAAGACAGAGGCATTGACCTTCTCTCCTGAGAAAATAAGGCTCCAAGGTCGTGCTATGTAATTCATGTTGTTTTAAACTGTGAAACCTCCAGTAACTGTTAGCTAAATATACTTATACTTCTCTCATTTTAAGTGTTCTGCATTTATCACAGCAAAGAGAGAAGAGTAACTAAGACACCCTGGTTTTGGAAAGTCACAATTTTAACACTGAAAGTGATGAAGATAATTTGGTCTTTTAAAATGTGAGGCAGCGTAAAGAATGACAGTTTATTTTTTTAAGCTTAACATAACTCCATTTATCATTTGTTCATTACTTCATTTTCCTTTTTCTTTTTTTACACTATTCTTGAGATACAATAAGGTATATAATAAAGTAATTGTAGAACATAAATAGTTGTTTTAAACCATGAAAAATACATAAACCCAAAAAATAACTGTCATGTTCAAGATACTGAACATATTGGTCATCCTCAAAATGTCCTTATACCTCTCAGCTACCCCTTTCCAACCACACACACCTAACCCTCAAGCAAAATCTGGCCTGCTTTCTATCAACACAACTAAGTTTTCCTTCTCAAAGTTTCACGTACTCCTATAATATGTGTCTGGCCTCCATTAGAATAATAATTTTGATAAGCACCATGTTGCTGTATGTATACCAATATGTCCTTCTGCATTACTGCACAGTGCTATTGTATTGTACACATATGCCACAGTTTGTTTATTAATTCATCTATTTATGGGTACTTGACTTTTTCCAGTTAGCTGTATTATAAATAAAGCTTCTATGAATGCTTTTATAAAGGTATTCATCTGAACTCATAATCTCTTTCCTCTTTGGATAATAAGTTTAATCTAACAACTGACAACATTGTACAACATTCACAAGTATTTACTAAATTCTTATCAGTTCCAAAGTGTTGTAACAATTTTTTCATATATTTTCTTTTAATATCTATAAAAACAAATATAGTAGCAATACTGTTCTGCTTGTTGTATGTTTAAGGAGACCAAGTTTCAAGCACAGACTCTGTTCTTGCCTTCTTGAACATCCATGCTTAGCTCTTCATGACTTTCTAAACCTACCTGGACTTAAATCCTTGCCAACATGAACCTGCTGTTTGTCTGTTCATATTTGTTTATTTGCCTCTTAGACTTCTCTTTCACTAGCTGAATCTACTTGCTACTTATGGCACATTCTGTCAGTATTCCACCGTAATTGGTGTCATTTCTGTACTTTCCTTTCCTGACCGGTAGGACCTGGCAATCTCCTTTGTAGCTGAAAATCTGATCCTGGACCTTGCAAAGAGCCAAACCAAGGAGCACAGATGGATTTCTAAATTCCAACTGGTCAGAGTTCATATAAACTTGATACCTGCTCAACTCATTACTATTTCTTACATATGAGTTATTCCTTTCCCTATTTCTGTTTCTGTCGCTACCATTTTTCCCAGAGCTACAGGGGTTAACTTCACTCATTGTGTATCTCTTCCTTTCCATTCCTTCCTGCCATCCCTCCATCATAAATCAGTTTCAGAGTCATATACTCTATATCCATTTCTTCCCTGTCATTCCACCCCTGCTACGTATTCAGATAGGCATTCCCTTTCTGACCACACTTGTGTAAGAGAAGACTAATGATTCCCTTCCCTCCTTTTGCTCTACATTTCAATCAGATATGTTAGTTGCGTTTTTTTCCAACAGTCTGATTCAAACATGGTATCAGTGGCCTCTAAGGCTTTCGATCAGTTCTCATTTACACACAAGACTTTTAATATCATTCCACTCTATCTTTCATCGTCTGCGCTTTTCTGTTGTGCACCAGCCAGGCTGAGCTATCTTTATGACACAGCCAGTGTTTTTCTTTGTGTCTTTACTTGCGCTTAAGATGCTTCCCTTCTCCCTCTAAGAGTTGATTAATCTACCAAGTCTTTCTTAATTATCACTTTCTTTTGATTCTCTAAACTGATTTGAGCTCTACTTTGAAGCACCTCAGAAATCATTATCTCTATACTGCATTTTTAGCATTTCTTTTGTGCTTTATATTATAGGGTGTTTTTTTTTTTTTGGTTGTTATTCATGAGTTTGCTTGAAATACATTACAGTATTTGAAAGTCTCTCAAATAGAAGAGAGTTTAAACATGTTCTATAAATCTGAACTGTAAGAACAAGCCTAATGACTAGAAAGTGCACAAGACATGTTTTAGTTCAATATACGAGATACCTGACACTGAGCTGTCCAGATACTAAGCTGTCTCTTGTGGCTCATAGGATATTCCTGTCATTTTAAAGTCCAAGCAAAGGTTTGAAACCTACTCTTAGGAAATATGGTTTAAAAAATAGTGAATTGAACTGGATGGTCACTAACAATATTTTTCAAGCTAGTGATTTTATTTTATGAGCAGAGCATATTTATTGAGGGAAAGAAAGCTCCTGTCCCAAGTGGGTGGTCCCCCTTTTTTAATTTTACATTTCTGAAAGTGCCTTAGCAACCCATCTTTAATATAATCATGTCATATATCAGTCTGGTGAATCTTCTAAGAAATGCAAGCTTGGTATCTTTTTAAACCTACTACCTTTCAATTCTCCAGCATGGAATAAAAAATATTATCACAGAAAATCAAATTATAAAAGATCAAAGGTATTGACAATGTATAGAGCACCTAAGGAGAGTCACCTAGAGAGAAAACATTCTCTCAGGCTTTCACAGGCAGTACACTGGTCAAGCAAGGGCCATGCCTCATCCAGAAGGCTGACACCAACAACAGTTCTACAAAACACTGTACATGGTTTCAAGGTAAATCCTGAGGGGATTTGACTGACCTTAGGAGATACAAAAGTTACATGTCTTGTTATACAAGTTTTGCTTTAACTTTCCCTTACCCATCCAGCAGAAAATTTTAGCCATGAGGCATAAAAAGTAAAGCTAGATTAGTTGTTAAGCTGTAAAAGGCTTATATCAACAGCTTCCGACTGCCTGTTCTGTCAATAACCCACTGAGATTATGGAATATTGTACTATGTATACAACTACTTTCTCTTAGTTCAATGAGAAGAAATTTTTGTGTCAATAATGATTAGAAAAATTATCATATCTACATCCTGTGCTCTGAATAACTACTACAAGGACAACAATATGCATTGTATCAACTATTGCTAATGTATTACTAACGTGTTTTGAAACTGTCAAATTGTTATTTCTTATTTAAGGTCATAAAAAATAAAATAAAAAATTATACAGATATATAGTCATGTATACAGATATAAAAATTGACAAATGAAGAGTATATAAAGTAGTGAAAAGAATACTAAGAATCTGAAAATGATTAGATCTTTGTTAAAAATCTCTAAATGTAACTCATCACATTAACAGATGAAAAGAAAAAACATAGAATAATCATAAACATAAGGCAGCAGCTCAGAGTTATATCAAACACCTACACTCCCAATTCCCTTTCATTTTTACCTATGTGTGCCTTGTAAAGATGTCAATGTCTGATAGCATATGTGGAATACTGAAAGATATTTGGCATGAAGATGATAAATTTTCAAACTAGCTCAAGAGTAATTGAAAAAGGAGTTCTGAGAAAAGCTAACATGTATCTTTATCTCCACATAAACACATCAATACTCATTTTAAGCCTGCCAGCTATCTATCTACTAGGAAACACTCAATACTGCTCCTTGTACTTTGAGCAGATCATTGAGCTTTCTCTCCAAAACTAGTAGTGCAATCATTTGCAACAAGAAATTCTTTGTCTGATGAAATACTAACCTCCCTGAGCTACTGCCTTATTTTCAGGAGACAGGAGACAGACGCAAATTTTATGACATATGAAGACCTCAGATGTAGAACCATTATAGTACAGACTCCTGAAGTTGCAAAGAATCTTAGAGCTCATCCAGTCAAACTCCATTATTTTTCAGGTAAAGCAGCTAAAATTTTAAATGTCATCTTAATACCCAACTGGCCAGCTACTTATATTTTCATAATTAACTATTCACACTATTTTTAATGAGCAAGATTTCAGTTTTACAAGGCGAAAAATTCTTTTAGAGATAGCTGTGTATCTTTACTGTATTCTTGTAAACTAAAGATATTTGCACGTTTTGTGGTTAAAGCATGATGCTGTGATTCTCAGTGTGAGTCTAGCCTGGTGAGATCAAAGGTGAAAGCTTCAGAAAGAAAAACAGTAATTTTGCTCTTAAAATTCTACTAAGACTGTACCACCACAAAGAAGCAATTGAAAGATGTATGAACCATTAGCTCATCTGACATTAGTATCCATTTCCTATTTTAAAGGTAAGGAAATGAAACCCCCAAATTCAAAAAAGTACACAAAAAAGTAAGCAATAGATAAAGTAATTTAAGCTCAGAAGATATAAGCAGTTCCTGGAAGACTTGAGTGGCCAGAAGGTTATGCATAAGTTGATAGAATTTGTCATAGCAGGCAGACAGAAGAAGAGAAACCAGGATAATAAGAAGTGCAAGTTTTTCCAAATTAAAGACAAAAGAGTTGGTAGAGTTATTCCCACAAACGTTCTTCAAGTTTTCAGTGAATCATCAAAGCTTAACTATTAAATATCGATGAAATAGAAAAATAAAGAATATAAAAAATTGAGAAATGGATTCAAACTACTGCATCCAAATGTGATATAAAGTCACAAAAAATAACATAAAAAGGCTAGCTGAAGACAGATTGTATAAATGTCTATTAGATCCAATTAGCATGTTTTATGACTTATTACAGTTTTCACAATGAGAGCAGATGAATCCATATCAGGAAAACCAATGTGACAAGTTTCTTCAGGAGAAGCAATAGCACATGATCCGCTCCAGGCCTCTCAGTCCTCAGCTGGGCCTTCCACACCCAGAACCATGCTGATGCAGTGCAGCTGGGTATTATATGCTGACCACGAGTTAGTCCACTACACTCGCCTTTCAAAATGTTGACGTTTTACTCACCATGGAGTAAAGAGTAAATGGAGATTCAAAGGGAAACAATGAAGTTGATAGCTATAAGGAGAAAGGAGTTTTAAAAGTAAAAACTGATTATCAATTTCTTTGGTGTAAAGGTCTGACTCACACAAACTGAGAAAGAAAAATTACAGAAAATATATTTTTTTTCCGGTGGTACCAAGAATTGAACTCAGACCTTGCACTTGCCAGGCAAGCACTTATTCCACTGAGCTGTCTCTCTGGCCCAGAAAATGATACTATTGATAATAATTATTCATATTAAAATGGCAGATTTTAAATTAAGAAAAAATAAACCATTTTAACTGGTGATGAATTCTCATAGGAATAACTTACCTGTAAAGTGAAGGTAGAAATATAGGAAAATTTTAAAAATAAAGTGTCGAAACATCAAGTTAAAAATATGTAGGAAGGCACTACAAATATTCTATATGATTCTCTAATACCTACTAGCCTAAGGTCTTCGATGTAAAAGACTAGATCATCTTTATTATCACAAAATTTAAAAATAAACGAATCAGATTTTCATTTATAAATTAGAAAACTCAGATACAACTAATTAGTGTTAGGCCCACAGCTAGAAGCCAGGTTTCTGGGCTATCAGCCCAGAGTTTTTAGACTAAATTATGCCATATACTCCAACACCACACCAAGCGTGGAGAACACATTAAGATAAAGTGCTATTTCCTCCATTCTTAGTAATTTTCTCAGTCCGTCTTTTACAGTCTTCTCTCTAGTTCTGCTTTTTTCTTTAATCTATTTTATTTGGTAGTAATGAAGGGAAGACTGACTTGAAATTTTCATATTATCTCCTTTTCTTATCCTTTAATAGAAAACGACCACCTAATGAGTGGTAAAAATAATAACCAAGAAAAACAACTGAGGAATTCAACACATTCTAGCATTCTTTTTATTCCTTCACAGAACCTAACAGTATTTTTAACAGAGTAGGTAATCAATAAGAATTGATGCTCTAATTATAAGTGTCTTTTCAGTAATAGAATAATCAATAAATTTAAAAATTAAATGCTTATAGCCTAGCTCATAAAAATTATAGTAGATTTTTAACTTTTAGCTTAAATAATTGTTTTTATGACTTTTAGGTTTCATAAATATTTAAGGCTCATATGGTGTATATGCAGTATGTGTCTCTGAATCACCACTGTTGGAATTAATATCTAAGTACAGCACATGCTGACATTTCTATACTTTGAAGCACATACAGTGCCTGACTTTTTTTACCATAGGGCAGCTGTTTAAAAGCAACATCAACCCACCTAAACATAACTAAAACAGTGAGAACTCATCTTTGAAGGAAACTGTCACATCTAATTCTCTTTACCTGAGACCCAGAATATCTTCACATGCTGTCTTAGTTACTTCTTACTTGTTGCTGGGACAAGTACCCAACACTCAAAATGAAGGAAGGAAGGGTTTATTTAGCTCACAGTTTGTGGAGATTTCAGTCCATATTCGGCTGGCCCAAGGCTGAGTGGAACAGAACAGAGAGCATCCAGTTCGTGGTGGTGGAACAGCAACAATGGCAACAGATGCAAATGACCAACCAGGGGAGCAGAGAGCAGCAGCGTGAGTCTGTCTCTCTTTCTCTTTTTCTATTACATTCAGGCTCTCCACCTCAGCCTATGTGCCTTAGGCTACACACATAATCCCAGAAGTACTCAGACCCATAATCCCATCAATACTAAAACTCATAGTCCCAAGGATCATGAATCAAGTCTCAAACTCTAGAAGTCCCCGCCCCATGATTGCATGAGGCTTTGGGGGAACAACTAGACATAAACCCAATGCAGACCTATCTTGAGTAGCATGCAGTAGATCTGGCTAACGCCATGTGTTATGGTTTGTATCTAGTTGTCCCCCAAAGCCTCATGTAAATCATGGAGCTGTCAAGCGCTAGGCTTGAGTGGCTGGCTCAGAGGAACAAAGCAAGGCTTGAGGGGTGGGGCCAGAGAAGCATCAACCATTAAACTGATAGTATGCACCGCCTCCCCCACTCCCCAAGCCTGCTGGCCTCTCTTAGAGGTATGGAGCAGGTCATCATGGACGCAGAAGTGCCCCATCCTCTCCTCCAGACCCTATAGAGCAGGGGAAGTATCTTGAAACCTCCAGTAACTGTGAGCTAAATAAACCTTTCCTTCCGTAAGCTTCCATAAGCTTGTATGTTGGGTATTCTAGCAACGAGAGAAGAGTAACTAAGACACCATGTCCTTGGGAAGATCATCTGTTAACTTCCAGAATAGCATAGTCTTCCCATCTGACCTAAACAGAAGGTGGTAAAAGAAGCTCAAGGGCAGGTACAAGTCACAGCCCCTTCCCAACACCCTGGAAGTGCCTTGTCTCTGCCCATCCTTTTGCTTACACACATGCACAACATATATGCCTCTTTGAAAATCCTGTATATCACTCCCAAAGTTTGAGCTAGATATTTGTCTGTAGGCATACACAATCAAAATAAAAGACTTCAATAACAACAAAACCTGTCTCTGTTAAGATATCACAGAAACTGGACAATAGCCTACATTTGATGACAACTGAAAAAGAAGCGCATGCTAAAGTTTATAGCTTCAGTTTTCCTCCAGATTTCTTCAATAGATTAAAATACCAGAAGCTTTCTGTAAAGGAACAAAACACACAGAGCCCTCCTTTATGTTCTTTGAAGATAATTTCAAGGTTTTGTGCCAATAGGAATCTTGACTTTGAAGATCTTTGAAGTATTTCATTGTCAGTGGAATTTTCCTTAAAGTCACCCATAAAATATCTCTGTAACTTTGTTAATCATGCACACTACTTTGCATCTGATATAAAATGTTTCTTATTATTTCACAGAATTTCTATTCAAAGCTGGCTATGACTGCTTTTCTTCTTTCAAAACTCATCTGCACTACACTGTGATTTATCCATCTCTTGTCCCATCTCTCTCATAGCCTTCTTAAGATGATCTTCTTAAGAGCAAAACAAAATCAGAGACTATCTATTTTGGAGTCTGTCACTTGGTCAGAAAGCCCCTTGAGACTGAATGGTATTCCTGCCATTAGGTTGCAAAGCCTATCCATGCGATCCTGGACGTTGTCTTGTCATTTGAATTCTAGCAACATGTCCTAGATCAAACTTCAACATTTATTCCCTTTGCTTCTTCTCATTGTAACCACTGAAGGAAAATTCACCCTCAAGTATATATCACCTTTTACCTCCCCTTGTTTATGATCTGATTGGCATGCACATGGACTTGTACCATATTTCTCTCACCAAAGCATTCTCCGTATGCCCTTCCTACATGTCTTATTAACTACAAGACTCAAAGGATCAGTAGTTCACCATTGTTTCCTACCTTCCCACTTCTTCTTCTTCTACTCTTATCATTTTTCCAGCTTTAAGAATCAGAGATCATTTCACAATCTTTGCCCACCTTATCCTCCCTAGATACCACCTGCTAGTACCTCCAAGAAAACATTTATATACTCACAAAAGCTTCACTTGGGAATTTATAATGCAAATTTTTATTTCAAAACATTTAACTACTTTCCTGAAGTATTTTAAAATACATTAAATCCTATACTGACATTTCAGCCATTGTCCTTCTTGATCCTTCTAATGATAGAAGCAGGACTTCTGAGCCAAAGGCATATAGATGGAATACCAATATCATGACCTTGGTTATTTGCCATTGCTGCATAATTACATACCCCTCAGTTGGAAGTGTAAGCACCGAAACTGTAAAATTTATTTGAAAGTTTCAAAAAGATTGTATGACACATGATAGGCACTCAATACGTGGTAAGCTATTTGAAGCAAAAGAAAAAGCTCTACTTCTTGGAGAGGGGCATTCAATATGCATCTCTAGGAAGTCCAGCTGGAAAAAAATGACAGGAATGTAAAATCAGTTTCATCATATTGGCCTCCAAATCCAACACCTTGCATCGAATTTTATCTGCTTTCTTTCTCATTTTCATAAAAACCATCTGTATATGGAGAGACAAATAGGATTGTTTTATAAAAGACCAGGAAGTCTAGAATAAACTATTTTCTGAAGTTATCTGCATTTCTTGTCCCTGAATATTCCTCTGTCTCTGTAAATCATGGTGTTGCCATCACTTCTGCCTAGAGAAAAGATTTAACTGCTCTATAAAGATGGCAAAGCCAAGTGAAAGCTATTTCATTAATTCAGAATGTAGATCATTTTGAGCCAAATCTCTACCATCTTGTAGAGAGGCTGGGCTTAAGAAGTAGCTACAATATGCTTCATGCTCACAGATCCTGTTACTGAGCTTTGGGCACAAAGAAAATACCACTGATTTTGTAGATCAATGAAATAAATACTGTGCATCAATAAAATTAACGTGATGACAAAGGTCACATACTGGTTCACTAACTTTTTTTGGTTTCACTGTGTTCAAGCATTCCAACTCAATGATTCCCAGGAGAAACACCGAAGACAAAATGACTGAAAAGATTTCCTAAGGAAAGAAAGGGTTCCTAAAATTTTGAGTCTTGCTGAGTGTCCTGCGAGAGAAACTGTTTCTTTTTTTTTTTTTTTTTCTTGTTTCAGAACTTTTGTTTGTTTGTTTATTTTTATGGCTGGATCAGCCTGCCCTGAGGGCAGGGCTGGCGCAGTATGTGGTGCCAGGGCTCAAACCGAGGTCCCTGTAGCCACCTAAGTTTTCCTAAGCAGGCGCTTTAGACCACTGAGCCATCCTGCCGGGCCCAGATTTCTATAAAATTAACCTTAATGTGTACTGGGTCAAACCTCTGTTTGTTTGTTTGTTTCCCACCTTCCTACTTCTTAAAATATATTTGCTATATAGCCTAAATCTTAGACATGTAAAAAAGTCCTCTTAGAGAGTACATTTCACCAACTCATTAATCATTCATCTACCAATATTAAGAGTTTTCTGTAGGCTAGATATCAAGCTAAAATAATAAGTACAGTGAAGAATGAGAAAAACATGCTCCTGCCCCCCAACAAAGACATCAACATAACCTCACAACAGTGTGCTATGCTGGTGAGGATAAAAGCCTCATAGATAAGGTATCTGAGAGAGTCTTTTAATGTTTCCATGGAGACCTTGAATAAAGGATGACCAAGTAGAAATGGAGGGTTAAAAGATGAAGCTGGAGATTAGAAGAAACCAGAATTTTTAACTCATATGAAATTGTTAAATTTTACATTAGCTGGAAGATTACCCTGAGGATAGAGAAGACTATAGTAAGAATATTGTATATACTTTGTTTTCTGATTTTCCTGTCACTACAGTAATAATGACAGTAGTAACCATATTTTAGTTTTCAATTACTGAAGGCAAAAAGGGACCAGCCTAATAGCTCAGCAGACTACAGCATCTGCTTAAGCAGAGTGCAGCAGCCACGGTTGGATCCCCATCCAGTCATGCTGACCCCACCAGCAGGGCACGTTGAGACTGCAATTGAGCCTGGGCATAGTGGCACGTACCTGTAATCACAGCACTACAGGAAGCTGAAAACAGGAGAATCACTATGAGTCTGATCTACATAGTGAGATTCTCTAGACCCTGTAGAGCCCATCCTAAACACAGAAAAAAAAGATTAAATAAAGGCAAAAGAGAGAAAAAAAATAGTAAAAAACCAAGACTGAGTCCAAATGTTAGTTTAAAACATACGTTAGACCCTTTCTAGAGATAGGCCAAATATTTAGCTCTCAGTAACTTACAAAACCAATAAATCACTTAAAAACCAATTGAAACAAGAAAAATGTAATTGCATCATATACAAGACTCAAGAGCAAGAAAGCCAGAGCAACCAGATAGAAATGAGTGAAAAAAGAAGAAAAAAATTAAATGGAAGGTGCAGGTGGCAAATATGTGGATTCATTATTACAGGTACTGCAAAGACTTTGTATTTGAGTGTGAGAGAAAAATGATGTGGTCATGAGCAGCGGAATGGTGTGATTCAATTTACATCTCAAAGGCTCACTCTGGCATCTCCATACTGGGTGGATTATGGATGGAAAATGGAACAGAGAAGAGATGATCAGCTGGAAGGTGACCCTAGGGCAGCAAGAGAGAGAACTGAAGGGGATTCTACTCAGCATCATAGGGGTAAAGATAGAGAAAGGAGAACAGCATTAGGAAATATTCTGATGGAGGAACTAACTCAGTTTGTCAGAGAGTAAGCCAGGGAAAATGAAGAATTGCTTCAAAGGTCTTTATACTAACTGCAAGCTGTGACTTCTGTAGCTTTACAGTCAGGTATCTGTAGGATTTCCTGTGAGTTTTATTTTCTATGTCTCCAGTTATCAAGTTACTCTAAGAATGTTTTCTTTACATTGTTTACTGTAGCTCTTGTGTACTGTCCAAATCTATATAGAAATATATTTCTATATATAGAAATATATAGAAATATATTTGGGCTAGAGATTTAGTTTTGGATTTCAGCATAAACTTGGCTCCAAGAGTCTGGAATCTACAATCAAAATGAACAACCGCAACAAAATATCAATGCTATGAGAAATAATCCAGCAATCATTACCTGTGGGCTCTGTCCAATCATCACTTGGCCAAGCAGTTGACTATCAGAAATTATAAAGCAATAAAACAAGCTCTCTTCATGAATCAAAATTATAGAGTTAGAATTTGTGTAAATAAAAGAATACAATTGATTAGAACAGCAATTTCAGTGAACTATGATGCCTTTTGGTTCAATAGAACACTGTCCTAGTAATAATAATAATAATAATAATAATAATAATAATAATAATAATAGCTTCTATGATGAGAGGACTTTATTCCAGGTAATATCCTATGTGCTTTACATACCATAGCACTGAATATTCTGTACAGCTTTATAACCTAGGAATTATCTCCATTATACAGAAAAGAAAGATGGGACTGGACTGGAAAAGAAATTCACCCAATTCCACAGAACTAACAGATGATGGAATGATTCATCTTTAGAAGCCAGACCATTGTGGCTGTATTGTATATGCTTTGGGAATCTAAACATGTCTTCAGCAGTCTGGCTAGTTATTTCCTACTCACTATATAACAGCTGGAAAGGCACAAATGCACTAGCTTACAAACCAACAAAGGTACAGAACTCTGAGATGATGTGTCTCTGCTCGAACAACAGTTTCAAAAGTGACTTATCTCCACAGAACTAGCCCTGCCTTAAAAAGACATATCCATGAGACCAAAGAATTAGAAACTTTAAAATAACAATTCTACCTACTTTCTTCTTCTTGTCCAATGTGGTGGTCACAGAAAATGGAATCTTTATGCCTCCTCCACTAATGAAAGGAAATAGTTCAGGCTCTCCAAGATTTTCTTCCTTCACTAAGTTTTAACAATGTGGCAATCACTGGTGTGACTCAGAGATAATTTATTTTGGTAAACTCACAATAGAAGATACAAAAATAATGTATATCATACTTGCTAAAAGAAGTATGTAACAGGAGGCACAGAGTTCTGCAGAAAAGGATATCTCCCTCTGCATGAGGCAGGAGGTAACAAAGAGGCAATGAATTGTATTGGACATGAAGAGAAGTTGTCAAAGAATTTTAGACATGGTAAGTTCAACTATTAGCAAACTCCCTCTGGCAGTAGAAAAGAAAATACATTATTAAGAAACAAGCAGAGCTAGCCACATAGCTTAGCAGACTAAAGCACCTGTATGCAGGAACAAGGCCAGGGGGTTCAATTCCTGGGTCTGCCATGCTGGCCTTGCCCCTGGGTCTCATTGAGACAACAATTGAGACTGGGCATGGTGGCACACACTTCCAATCCCAGCTCTTGGGAGGCTGTAAACAGGCAAGCCCTAGGAGTCAGATCTAGTAGTGAGATTCTAAACACCCTGTCGACCCTCCTCTAAAATATAAATAAATAAATAAATAAATAAATAAATAGCAATCAATGGAAGACTACTGAGAAGGAGATTACAACATTTGATGGGCTACAACAAATGCCTGAAACAGGACAATTAAAATAGGACAGAGACACTAAAATGGTTTATGGGTAGCTTTAAAAAAGAAAAAGAGAGAGTGATAGCAAGAGCTTGAGCAATAGAGAGAAGAAAGAAAGAAGGAAGGAAGGAAGGAAGGAAGGAACACTGTGTGCCTATTGAAGAAGAGATAGCTGACTTCAACATACTCTTTATTATAGTTTAGTAAGAAACAATTTATATATTCATTACATTAGTTTGAGTTTTTTCCATATAGTTAGCCTTGTTCTCTTCCAATGGAAAATCCATTTGCATTATTGAATTTCTCCAAATTACATTTTGAGGAAGGTTCAAAACAAGTCCAGCAAAAAAAGATTTTTCCTGAGAAGAATGCCCAATAATACTATAATATCAAAAGTCTCTAGGAGGATTTAGATGTGTTTCCTGAATGATTGCTTAAATTAGATATCAAATGCAAACTGAAAATAGAGTGTCTGGCACATTAGAGGCACTCAATAAATTTTAACTATTTTGCCATTAAGGTTTAGTCATCAACATCGATCATAGGCTCTCTCTAGATGGCTAATTAATCATCAAGGATTTCAAGCAACATGTATTTATTGAATATGTGCACAGCTCTCTGCAGGCAATACTCCCTGCTATGTAGTTTACCTTGAGTTGATTCATAGCCCACAGACTCACTGTTTGCAAAGATAGTAGGAAGCAATAAGGAAGACATCAGCTCAGATATGCAGAGAACTTGGCTGTAGAGCTGTAGGTAGATGATGTTGAGCCACTGTACTCCTGTTATAGCTGAGGAAACTGGCAGTGTTCATTGCTTAATTCAGTATTTTAAAGATGGAATTGAGTCTATAAATGGTGGCTCCTGTCTCTTCATACACTGCCTTCATGACAATACATCCATGTGACACCCACTTACAGCAAAACCAATCACACAGTCTATTCTAATTCCTACCTAGATGATACCATAATAAGTCAAGTTAAATCCTGGAAACCTGGAACAGTTCTTTAAAATTAGTTGCAGCAGTCTGAGACCACCTGCTCTACTTTAAGCTGTGCCTGCTAATGCATTGGCAAGTATTGCATGGCCTTTGGACAGAGTATGTATTCTAGAGCCTGGAGGTGAGCACTAGTTTAGATTCATTATAATTTGCATGTTTATGTATCTAAATATAGCTCTTGATATTCCTAGCTAAAAGGCAAGACTAACTGCATATTTAAGAGATGCATACACATAAAAATAAAAATTTTAAACATAGCAGGTGAAACCAGTGGAATTCCGTGCTTTCTACAAAAATTTCTACTGTGATTTGCTAAACTTAATTCAACAAAATGCTCTCCAAGAAACTCGTTTGTGATTTGAGTCTGTTGAGGTATACATTTGAGCACCTCAAATATTGTGATATACTATTAATAACACAGAATTTCTTGTCATACTAGTCTCTGAGTTTGCACCCTTAGGAACATTTAAGAAAAGATATCTTGGAAACCTTGCTCAAATTCATTAATTAATTAGAAGCCTCTAGCCTTTTGCATGCAAGTAGGTAATTATATTTCAAATATTGGAAATAAAGTGATGAAGTCAAAGTCAAAGAAGTTTCCTGGCGCACCTCAGATTCAGCAAGAAACGAACCTCAGATTATTGGTCAAGCATTTTGATCCCTGACGTTGTGGTGCTCATTAGAAAAAATGCAAATAGGGCTGGGGAGATAGCTCCGAGGCACAAGTGCCTGCTGGGCAAGTGCAAGGTCGTGAGTTCAAATGAATTTGTGCCCCTGTCATTCCCTTTCCTCTGTTCCCTATAATAAGAGTAATGCATCTCAAAGCACACTGCCATGATCATTTGTATCATGGAAGCAGATATCCAGAAGATCTGCAATGTTAAATGCTCATTTAAAAATGGCTATGTCGGGGCCCGGCAGGATGGCTCAGTGGTCTAAAGCGCCTGCTTGGGAAAGCTTGGGTGGCTTCAGGGACCGCAGTTCGATCCCCGGCACCACATGCTGTGCCAGACCTGCCCTCAGGGCAGGATGAGCCGGCCATAAAAATAAATAAATAAACAAACAAAAGTTCTGAAACAAGAACAAAAAATAAAATAAAAATAAATAAATAAAAATAAAAATGGCTATGTTTGGGCCCAGCAGGATGGCTCAGTGGCCTAAAGCACCTGCTTAGGAAAGCTTAGGCAGCTGCAGGGACCGCAGTTTGATCCCCGGCAGCACATGCTGCGCCAGCTCTGCCCTCAGGGCAGGCTGAGCCGGCCATAAAAATAAATAAACAAACAAACAAAAGTTCTGAAACAAGAAAAAATAAAAAATAAAAAATAAAAATTTATAAAAAAATGGCTATGTTCAATTTTCATTTTCTTTCACATTTCTAATATTGTTTAGTAAACAATTTTTATTGTCAAAAAGTATTTCCTCAAGTTATTACTTCTCTTTTAAACCCCTTTATTTCCTCTGAGTCTGCAGGCCAATGAAAGGATTGCTTAGATCACTAAAGTATGGATTTTTGTAAAATATTCCTATATGAGTATAGCTATTTAAAACATTTAAAGTGACTCTTGAAATAAATTAATATTTTGATATAACATAAGAATAAAAAATATTTACTCCTTAATGTTCACAATCATAAAACAAATACACTACAAATTTGAGTTCAACATTTTAGTCTAGCACTTTTATTTTTATTTTATAGTTGATATCATGTCTGTGTTCAGGCCTGGCAGAGCATTTCATATATAGTACAGTAACTAAGTAACAGTTTCTTTCTTTCCATCTTTCTTGGGTCTTATTACAGATCAGGGGACACACCTAAAAGTCTTCAATGCAAACTAGCACTTTTATAGTACCCCAGACAAATCATGGATTTTTAGTTCCCATAATCCCTTCATCCATCTGAATTAAGAAGCATTGTAAAACTGCTTGATGATTTGTTTTAGTTTGTTTGACTTGTTTTAATATTCTAAAAAAATCTTTCATATCCATTTTAAAGAAAAACATTTTGTTATCTCAACATTTATGCCCACCGTGACCTGTTCCCAACCTTTGAGAGAGAGAGAGAGAGAGAGAGAGAGAGAGAGAGAGAGAGAGAAAATGAGGGTATTACCAAAAAGAATTAAGGAGGTAAGGAAACCCCAACCCCTATGTTTCCAGATCCTGAACCTCTAAATCTAGGTAAGTGCTTTGAGATTGTCCTTAGGCATTACAGAAATATAGCTCACATCAGTAAAAAGGCAACGCTAAGTGTACTGGAAAGAAAATCACATACGAAATCTTACCATCACTATATCTCCAGCATAACCTTCATTCTCTACAAAGTGAGGCTCAGGTTATCAAGTATGTTAGTCTAAAACATTTAGCTTCTTCAAAAAGGAAAGCACTCGAAGAAAGAAATAGAGCAAAATTAAGTAAAGGCACTTCATTTAAGCTCCCAAATTGATTAATTTTAAAGCATCATGGATGAAATAAGCAAATTAATAGTGGAACATTTATCTACCCAGGAATTTGATTCAATGCTACTACATTCTGAGACAAAAAGCGGTGAAAGAATCAGTAGGAACAGTGGTGTACATATGTAACCAAAGCACTAGGGAGGCTGAAGCAGGAGAATTGCCCTGAATTTGAGGCTATCCTGGGCTACATAATGATCTCAAGGGCAGCCTGAACTACAGAGGAAGATCTTGTGCCAAAAGACTCCTGCCAAAAAAGTGGGAGGTGAAGAGAAGAATGAACCGATAAAGAAAAGAAAGATAAGTAGAAAAAGTCAAGGTGAGCAAGGTGTAAAAGAAACCTTGATCATATAGCTCATTTTATTTACTGGTGCAGGAATCATTAGGATTTAGGCTAGCAAACCCAGGTTTGCACCAATCAATGATACTATCATTACCCTACAATTCTAGATAAGCTGTGACTGCTCCTGAGGGCAAGGACCTTCATAAAAGCCCAGGGATCCTGTCATATCAAGCTTAGCAGCTTTTCTAATCAATCCCCCTATCCTCAATCTCAGTTTCTTCCACGTATCCCTGGAATGACTCCTCCTGGGTAGGCTCTATGGTGATATATATATATGCAAAAATTTTGGTTTAAGTCTAGGTCTCATAGGATCACTGAGCCACCTTAGTACAAAAAGCTGTTGAGATCCAGTAGAGCTCATTAGTTTTACGAGCTGTATTTCACAAGAGGCTGTAGTATCAAGAAAAATCCTAGTGATATTCATAAACTGCAGTTAACTATTGTCTTCAGGAAACTGCTGTTTGAGTAAAGCAATACAATTTGATTATGTATTGTCACAGCTAAGAATTATAAATTTTATTTTCTCATAGCTAAGACCTTTTCCTCTCTAATGCTCTTTCCTTACTAAATATGTTCATGCAAATGTTCCTGTTTAGTGCTTTAATTTTAAATATAGTCTCCATGCATCTGCAATGTACATTTAAGCTACTGGGAAATAAAATAGTATACATATCTATAAAACATAACGTTATATTGCTACAGGTCTGCATGAATTCCAGTATGCCAGGCCTGATGTGAGACCTGATTCATTGATTTGCCTCGTGGTACCCTTGTCACAAGAACAGAACAAATGATTTCACCAGAGCTTAACTTTCCTGGGATCTACTAGACACTTTGAATTGAGAAGCAAGCAGAGAAAGAGCAGCTTTAAAAGTGGATCCTTTTCAGACACAAGGAAACTCAGTTTCGTATCTACACCATTTGGTGCAAGGCTCACATCGCCCAGCCCTCCTCTTAGACACACCTTTTCCTTTACTATGCCCCTCAAAAAAAGCAATAAAATCCTAAAAGCTTTCAAAGGATTTGAGCTACACTCCAATAAAATACATATATACAAAAATGTGTTTAAAAAATATGCCAAAACAAAAACACCTCAGTCCTTGGCCATTTCCTCCACACAGCTTAGTTCCCCAAGGTATTACAGAATACTTTTTAATTGAAAGAGAAGCTTGTGTAAATTTAGTCACTCAATCAATGATTAGTAATGTGAAAACATCTCTATACAGAAATGTTTCATTGTATCTATTTTATGTTGTAGATATTTCCAAAGCTTAACTTTCACTTTAAAAACAACTATCATAATGAAAAGGATCCTGAATACTTCTTTCTAAATGTCTAACAAATCTCAGAAACAATTGAGATTTAATAGTTAAATACATTAACACATGCACACATGCTTTTGGAGTTATTTTTTAAATTATCTAGAATGTTTTGCTTCATCACAAGTGACTATGTAAACAAATTATTTTCTAGGGGAAAACTGGTATGTATGTCAAAATTGACTCCACAGAACATTTGCAGAAAGAAACGCAGTTAGGTGAATAAATTATCAAACTAATAAGAACACTGTAAATATTTTGGATGGTTATATTGCTTTGTTTCTAAAATATAAGAGGTCATGTCATGCCATGCATAGAAATACATGAGAGATGTTTAAACACAATACATGTAAACCTAATGAAAATGTCTCATTAAAATAACATTTAGTATACTCATGAAATATTTAAATCAAAGAACCAAATAAATACATATCATCTGAGGTTCTAGTTTCCTAAATATAACTTAGAATCTCTAGTGAGCTGGAAATTTATAAATAAATAAGTACCAGGTTGACTCACTCTGTAGAAGTCTTAGATCTATGAATCCAACCAGAATTCCCTGGCAGCAGACAAATCATCGGAGGCAAGTCAGATTTCTACCAGTTCCCTTTTACCTTCTCTATCATGAATAACAAATTCTGATTTATTTTTAGATAAAAAGCAAGTAGTATGTATTAAGGCAACATTCAGCAGAGTTTACATTTATACTGCATAATAACCTATTGATACTATACTTCGTCAATCATGTTGATGTAAATTTTTACTAAATTTGACGAATTCTGTCAAGATAGAAAGCAAGTCTGAATTACATGCATCTTCCAGGAAGAAAAATAAATGCAAAAAATTGAAATGTGTTTCCAAATAAATTCATGAGATTGAGTGAATATACATTTCATTTTATAATTATCTAACCTTCATTTCAATGAAGACGCAAAGATTCTATCAAGACAGTTATTTCCTTTTGTAGTTCAGCTTTAGTTGCTCTTTTTTTTTTTTAAACAAAGAAGAGTCCAGGTGGCTTACTTAAGGATAAAAATATATTTCACGGTATTCAGATAGTATTCAGAACTTAGATACCTATGAGGTAATTTTATGATGTACTGAATTTGTCATGTAAACTTTTGGGCTTTGGTTATAGGTGTGTTTTCTCATTTTAAAAACTTGCAGTAGTATGCATGTACTAACCTAGAACTAATGTACTTGGGAATAGCAATGATTTTATGAAGATATTTCAAATTTAATAAATAGTGTTTCCATAGTAAATATCAACAAATGTAATATTTCTCTTTTAACTGTTTTCTGAATATAATATTCATGTTCTTCTGCTTTTACAAATGTATGCTAGTATAAGTCTCATACGTATTCACTGGTATGTTTAAGAGAATATCACTATGATGTTCTTCATTTAATTTCTTAGAAAAGAAAAAAAATTAAAAGATTAAAATATAATTATAAGAATTTAATTTAAAAATTAAATTAAAAATTAAAAGACACTGAATAAATGTTTTGTAAGGATATGCCATGCAATTATATATATATATATATATATATATTATATATATATATATATATATATATATATAGCATGTTTAGTGATATATATCATGATTAAATACTTTATCATCTGATTAGGACTCAAAAGATAATTTGTGAAGAATTAATCTAATTAATACACACCTTTATACATGAATGAACTTCATACATAAGTGAAATATTGCCTTTTTTGAGCAAGTTATGAAGTCAACCAAAATGTCAAAAGAAAATACTATAACATAAGATAGTCATGTTTCACAAGTGAGTCTGACAAATGTATATTCTGTATATCCACATCCTAAATGTTTTTGTGAGACAGTATCATTACCTATAGCAAATATGTTTTGTTAAGAATGTTGTGTTAAAAACAAATTACTTTACATCATACATTGTTATATATTACTCAGTTACCTACTGGTTTTCTCAGTAATCCTATTTGCTCACTCAGGAAATAATTTGTAAAATAATTGTTCATTCTTCTAATACTAAATTTTAAAAATAATTCACCAGATTTGGCCAAATTATTTTCAAAGTATATACAGAAAGAAAAGACTTAACTTTCTCCTGCCTACATGTGAGAGATTGTCAGTATTCAGCTCCAAGGCCTCTAATCCTAGGCTTTAAATAATTCAGATAACAGTTGATTACTCCATTGCAAGAACTGTTGAGCTCTGCAAAATCTGAGTAACACAATATTTTCTACATTAAAAAGGCAATCCCAAATAATAGCTGTCTAAGGACATCACATTTCTTGAGACCAAACCATGCAGCCTATCTTTGTAATTCTCCATAAAGTCTGGCAAATATCACTGTAGTTTACTACCAAGTAATTCTACATGCTTGCTTTCATTACCAAGCCATCTAATTCTACAGCTTAATTTGCCCAACTTACAATCCCTCATCCACATATTTTTCTTGGTCTAGAAGTTCCTTTGAATCATAACAACTAAGATGGTTAGTTATGTTACCCAGGAATCCAAAGTGCACACAAACAAAATTTTAAACTTAAAATAATACTGCCTTGACATTCACTTCTATTTGTTTAGGAAAATAATTGTTTTATGTCTTTTGACAACCAAGATTCAGGATCTGCTGGCTCCGTTCACTTGTAAACATCAGCCATTACAAAAGAGCTTTGCTCACTTGGCTAAATTACAACCTGAATAATGTAAAACAGACAGGGAAAAACAAAAACAAAAAAACAAAAAAACAAAAAACAAGAATTATTGGCTTCCAATCCCAAGTCAAAATGTGGCAAAATTTTGCCATCAAAAATGTCTAGCTGAGTTCTAAATGGATTAAATTCACCCATAAAGCTGATATATGTAGCATTTTACTTTGATGCATGTGAGTGTACATACATGTCTGAACATGTGTTCATAATTATCATGTAACCAGATAAATGAAAGTTATACAATTAGGTTGCAAACATCAAGTAAGATTTTGAATTATCAAAGTCAAGCAATGAGCCCACTGACTTTAGAGGTATGAAGCATTTTGAACATTATTCCCCCTACAATCACATTCTTTCCCTTCAATTCTTATCTAAGCAAAGGAATAAACAGTTCCTCTTCACTCTAGCAAGCAAGTTTACTCTTTTAATATATCCACACTGAAACATTATCAAGTAGAAAATGTACATATTGCATTCAACATCACCAATAAGCACCACATTTGACTACTGCTCATACCATTTGGAAACCAGTCCTCACATGATGACTGGCCTGACACCTCATCCATCAGCAGGGTGCCCAGAGCAGAGTCCACAGTCTTCCTCGAACCATCTCCAGAGTGGAAGGCCCAGTTGGGGAACACGCTTCTCTTCCAACAGCAATTAGATCTTTAAGATCAGGCCTTAGCAATATGACCTAAAGCCATCCTTCCTCGCAACAAAGTCTCCAGCATCTTCAGAGAGAGACTGGGAGTAAGGCAAATGAAGAGAAATCCAGGTCTCCGTGGCCTGATTAAAAACTTTGTTTTGTCAAATAAACTTTGGCCACCGGAGAAAAGTACCCTATGGTTGATCTGGCTTTAGAAAGATCTGTCCAGGGCTTCTCAATCTTCTTTTCACCTCTCTCTCTCTCTCTCTCTCTCTCTCTCTCTCTCTCTCTCTCTGTCTCTCTGTCTCTCTCTCTCTCCTCTTGTTTCAAAAGGGGCCTCTGGTCAGCGCTGATTAATAAGTGTTTTTTGTTGTGAAGTGTTGAATAATAGAGGATGGCCGGTGACCCAGTAAAGACTAAACCTTGCGCTGGTTTATTGTGGCAAGCTGAGAAAGGGGCTTTAGGCCCGGGACCCCAGTCACTGACCCGCACACATCCCGCGGATCGCCTATTCATTCTCACAGCCCTACGGTCGCCCAGGCTCCCATTGTTTGCCAAGTAACAATGGAGATTTCGCAGGGAAAGTAAAGCTCTTTTCAGATTCCTCTCTGATGTTTTGCATTTAGGGAAACACCGACCTCCGCTCTTCCCCCCCCCCCCCACGACATTTTCATTCAGGGCAGTTAAAACCGTCCATTTTCGAAGAAACTTGAGTGAGTTTGGCCCTTGTTCGCGGAACGCCAATGTTAAGCAGAGGCGAGACTGGTGGAGAAAGGAGACCCCTGAGATTTCCTTTTTTTTTTTTTTTTTTTTTTTTTTTTTTTTTTTTTTTAATGCTTGTAGAGGACGGAAGCTGCCTGTAGGAAAAAATGGCAAAGGGGGAGGGGAAAAGAAAAAGAACTTCCCGTCTCCGCAGTTGCCCGGGCGGTGGGGACCGGTAGCCCGGTCCAAGGCCCCTCTCTGCGGCCGGAAAGTGGAGCGTCCGGCTGGGCCGCCGCAGGCGCAGCGCCGTCGTCACCCATTCCCGCTCGCCACATCTCTGTGCGTTCTCTGCTCCTCGGTTCCCAGGGCCCTTGGCCGCTCCGCAGGCTTCACGCCTCCGCCCGGGCGCATTCAGGGACGACACCGCAGAACGAGGTCGCTGGCAGGCCAAAGCCAATGGCCCGGAGCACCAGGCAGCGCCTGCGTCGCAAAGACTTACTTCTGCTTTGCTTTCCTGTGCCAGGCCAGGGACAGGCCTTCTAATTTCTGTCCTTGCCTGGGGAGCTGCACCTTCAGGACTAGCTCCGGGCGAGGGCTGCCGGTGGGAGAACCTGCCCGGTACGTGGCGAAGTCGCCCGGAGTACTAGCCTGGCCTGCCGGGCCCTCTGTGATCCAGAATCGGGCAGTTGGCTGTCGCCTTGTGGAGCCCACTTGGAGTCTGAGGGCGCCCACTTCCCCAACGCTTGTTGGAGGCCTAGACACGCAAAGGAAGGTCGCTGAGGCAGCCGGGCAGGCGTGCGGGAGAGAGGAGGGTGGGCGAGCCGGCAGCGCCCTACTGCAAAAGCAGTGATAAGTAGTCTGGCCGCGCGAGGGGAGTACCCAGGACAGGCGAAGCGCGCAGACCTACAGAGCTCAGGCCAGAGGAGGGGACGTCGTGGGGGACTGTGCTAGGCAGTCCTCCACCCGCAAGCCTGGACCATTCCTCAGAACCGCCTTGACCTGAGGCTCTAGGCTCTGCGCCCCCGCGCACTTACAACTTCCGCGGACGTGGGCCTGGAGCTAGAGTACTGTGCAGGCCCTGGGCAGTGCAGGCCCTGGGCAGAGCAGCCCCTGGGCAGTGCAGGCCCTGGGCAGTGCAGGCCCTGGGCAGCGCAGGCCCTAGGCAGTGTAGTCCCTGGGCAGTGCAGGCCCTGGGCAGACCCTAGTGAGCGGCTGCCACCGTACACTGCACCTGACAGCGGTCCTGCCTGAGCCTGCAGGTTTTCCAACAGGGCCTTTCAGCGCTAGGAGCAGAGAGAAACAGAGGAGAAAGAGCAGAAACTAGAAGAGGAGGAGGAGGGCTGCGAACTGAGGGCAGCTCTAAAAGAGGAGGGCGCATTGTCTGTCCCGCTCAGTCCAATTGACATGCTAATCCCTTTTCTTATACCATACAAAGAACACCTTTGCACTTTTAAAAGACTTTTGTGCCTTGGCCACAGAAGTTTATTATCCACTAATTAGCAACAACTTTCGGGAATGAGTTGGATTACATTTTCATAAACTACTATCCCACAACGAGGAAGTGCACGGGGCTGTAGGAAGTTCACGCTCCAGGTAAACCGTCAGCCCCGCCAGAAAGCAAACAATTGCTCAGTTCCTGGGCCCAAATTGGAGGTAGGGATCAACAGCTAAAAGTGTGCAGAATAAGCTGGAAGGAAACCTTCTTCGATCCGGTTTTGTGGTCCCAACTGCAAGAAACTTCAAGCAGATGGTGACTGTGGAGGGCTTTGCCATCTTTTATTTTGGGTCGGGAGGGTGAAAGACAACGACGAAGGCTCCAGCATTGTACTATGAATATTGGGTTTTCCTCAGAGGCTTTGACTCAGAATAAATCTCCCACAGAGGAGCTGCACATTAATGGGAAACATCCTCTGAAATTCCAGGGCCCTGAAAGAAGAGGCAAAACTGGTACTGCTAGAGCAGGTGTGTGTGTGTGTGTGTGCGCGCGCGCGCGCGCACGCCTGTGTGAAGAATGCTGGGTAAAGTGCTCACCCAGGGTGGTCCGAGTTGTCGCCCCCACATAGCAGACTTTGGTGTTAACTGGAGCTCAGCGCTACACCTTCTGGGCGGCAGGACCAAGGGCACACCGTGTGACCTTGTCTCCCTCGGGCTTTGCGAGTCACTATCTTAAACAGTCCCACTTCACAGGTCAATAGTGTGGAAGTCTGTAGAAGGAGTATCATTGGTGAAACGTAAAGGATATAGGGCTGTGTGTGCAATTCTCTGTAGTGAAAAAAAAAAAAAAAAGTTATCCCTAGACGCTAATAAAACCCTAGGGCAATGGGGCCTTCAGTTTCAGCTCAAGGATGCAGATAGTGTTTTGTTTTACATCACTTGAGCTGTTAAACCCAGTACTTTGGAACTGGATCATACATACAAACTTATTTTATTTTCTAAACTTTCCCTTTCAATTTTGTTTTTCGGCTTTTTGCAGACAACCACATTGGAAGTAATGTGGGCTATTTCAAGCAGATATTAGGTGAGTACTGGCTGCCTGTTAGTCTTCCTGCAATGCAGCTAAGACCAAGTGTGTCTTGATGCATGTTCAAGGTGAAATAAGGTCTTACTGAAACCCTAGGATGATTTAGGTTATAAAAGAGAACATTTATAGGCTGGAAGGGGCAAGTTATGTGGTTCTGCTCCTTTTTGTGGAACTCAATAACACGTGTACGTTTATCTGTGATCTTAACATCTTTGGTATCTGAGTGGAGTGTTTCTAAACCAATGCTGTTAGAACTAAAAAATGGGGTAGGTGGAAGCTGCCTGTCCACTTTAAGGAATACTGCTAAAGGGGTTACAAAGATATTAGTGATGCTAGCTTTCTTGTTGCCCTAAACCAGAGGCTGCAGGACAGGAAAATACTCAGAAGGATCAGTCTCTTCTGCAGTAGCTATGGCTGGAGTGAAGGAGGAGATGGGTAGCTAGCCTGCAGAAGAGGTTTCTCTGCTGTCACCCTAGGCCCCCTTCACTGAGGAGGAACAATGGCCTGGCCTGGGGTTCTTTCAAAAAGCGAAACTGTGGGAAGGCAGAGTTCCTCTTTGTGCCCCAGCCTATTTAGAGGAGGTGGAGCCACACCTATGACCCTTCTACCACAACCAGCTAAGTCTGTGAGATCAGGAGCCCTCAGAGAGTCGCTGAGAGCTAGAAAAGCACTGGGTTCATAGTGCCCAAAGGCCCAGTCACTCAAGGGCTGGAAGAAACCTGAACAAAGCCAAGTGAGCTTAGAATTCTCCAGGGGCTGTGGAGGAGCAGAAAAGCCCTCACAGGGCCTGTCAGCGTCTTCACACTACCATCCCAATCTCTCGTGAGAGTTGGTTCTGCTTAGCTTCTACTTCTGATTAAGAATGGCTTTACTTATTTATTATTTATTTAAGCCTTCTGATCTTCCTGTACCAGAAACGGACTTAATTCCTTTCCCAAGCAAAGGGATTGATTAAAAACGCTCTATTTTAAAGCAATGATGAATCATATGCCTTCGACCTTGACATGTGAAAGGGGACAGGAATGGGTAGATCTGGGCCCAAACCCTACACTTCTCCCTGTCTGGGATGTTGTAGGTCCTAGCTAAGAACATCAGTAACAAAAAGATTTATTTTTAAAGGTTACTAGTAGCAGTTCATTCGCTGAAGTTAGGAATTTGCTATTTTTACAGCACGTGAAATTCATGATTTAATTATGTTCCAAAAACAAATTAAGGACAGGCCTTCTTCACAAATTGGAGGCAGCTAAATGCTCTTTTGTGCCTGCCGCCCTCGGGTTGTTAAAGAGGCTGCTGGTGCATGAGAAGAAAGTGACTGATTTAACTCATTGGGATGCAGGAAGCTGCCTGCCCTCTTTGAGAGAGAGAGAGAGAGAGAGAGAGAGAGAGAGAGAGAGAGAGAGAGAGAGAGAGAGAGAGGAAGAGAGAGGAACGGGAAAGGGGAGAGAAAGAGAGGGAGGGAGAGAGAGAGAGAGAGAGAGAGAGAGAGAGAGAGAGGAGAGGCCAAACCCCTGCTTTACTGCCTTGAAAGCCTCTGAATTTCAAGCAGAAAGTAGAAGGAGCTGGGTAAGGCAG
Organism: Myocastor coypus; assembly: GCA_004027025.1. Lineage (NCBI taxonomy): Eukaryota > Metazoa > Chordata > Mammalia > Rodentia > Myocastoridae > Myocastor > Myocastor coypus. Next base: position 52,530 of record PVJA010004015.1, on the reverse strand, counting down.
TGAGCGTCTTTCCTTGTGCTGCGCGTGTGATGCACAGACAATGAAAATCTCCATCCCCTCCCCCATCCCCACTAGACTGCAAGATTTTTTTTTCGTTCCTTCTCTACAGTGGACGATGATGTAGAATCAAATATATAGTGAAATGTAGATTTTTTTTTTTTTTAATCCAACCAAACGGGCGGAGACACGGATTACTCAAAGGCACGCTGGTTGTAAGTACTCCTTTCCTGCGTTATCTGGGCTTGGTGTCGCTGGATGGGTGGGAGTGTTCGCTTTGTGAGTAGGGTCGCCACTTTCTGTTTTGCTGTATTTATTCACAGGCGCTTCTTTGAAACTTGTACCTTTCGCTTGTGAGCGCTAGTATTTTCGCCCGTTGTGGGCATGCTGGACTGGCGCTATTAGCCTAGGAGGCTGTGACTCGGACAGCCTTACAGCAGTTGGCGGCCAGCACCGAATCTAGGGCTCCCCGCGCAGCCAGCACCTTTTGAGAGCCTACGGCTCAGCTCCTCCTGGCTGAAAGGTTGGTTCCTGGCACTGAATGGAAATCAGGTCACGGAGATCCCTAAGCTTCCGGGCTACCAGACACACGCTAGGGAGATGGAAGAGAATTAGAAGGAGGAATCTCAGCAGCAGGGAGGGGATCTGAATCGTCCCTGGCCTAGAATGGAGCCCTCGGGAGCCCCTAGCCGTCCTTTACATTTCGGAATTTAATCTTGCTGGAGTTAACTACCAAGGTAGTCGCACTGTGTCTGCGATGTGTCTTTTATGTACATCACAAATAAAGAACTCTCTTGTGATGAGGGTTTAGGGAGAAGCAGGCAGAGTATGCATCTGAGAATGCCCAGGAGGTAGAAGATGTAGCTCTGGGAAGGTATCTTTTTGGCCTCTTGAAAATGTGCAAGAATTCCGCCGGCCCACGCTTTCTTTGTGTGGCGGGCAGCCGCCAAGCGCTTTGTGCTTCACAAGGAGAAAATGGCGAGTCCTATTGTGTTTAGGCCATTTTCTTCCGGCACAAGGATTTCTCAAGTTATAAATACTTTTTTTGGAAAGTAGCTTTTCCTGCCAGAAAATGTGTGAATCGCTAAGGCATGATTCAGTGGACTGGTGTGCGTACCAACCTCTATTATTGGAAACTAAGAGTCTGTTTTCTTGCTGTTGGGGCATTTGTATCAACCAAAAATTTGTAAAGCAGTTCAGTGCCGTCCAAAAGAACTGCAGAGGCTCCTTGGCATTTTGCAAAATACATGTACACCTGTCTGTGTTTATGTGCACATATATAAATAGCATCCTTGTTCTGATAACCTAAAGGGAAGACAAAACACACACACACACACACATACACACACACACACACACACACACACTCTAATATTTGGGATGGAGAAGGGGTTCCTCCTTTCTGCTTTCATTCTCTAGATGAAGTCCAGAACAGGTTAAATGCTAATTTCTTGGTTCAGACTTTTGTTTTGTAAACCTATGATGAAATACCAATTTAGATTGAGGAATTATTAGTCTTAGCCACTAGAGTATATACTGTGATTTCTTTGCTCAAAAAGTATAGGGTGTTGTGAAGTTATTCAGTTTAATGGTCTGTGTGTGTATGTATGTGTATGTGTATGTGTATGTGTATATGTGTGTTAACTATCTCTTATTGCCTATAGTTGACTGTAGCTGTGTGTGTGACAGGGGAAGATGTTTGGGAAGGTTGTTGTTTGTATTGTTTTTATTCATATGTCATGTTTGTTAAAAATTTCTGTACTTGCAAAAATGAACCAAGGATGCCTGTGCAAGAATGTTTCTGTTGCCTTTTGACTACAGAGGGAGGGAGGAAATAGGAAGAAAAGGAAGAAGAGAAAGCAAAGGAGGGAGAAACAGAGAGAGAGAGAATTTAAAGCTGACATATATTTTCTATCTACTATAGTACTACCATAATACTTTTATCCATACATGGGTTGATGATTTTTCAGTTTGAAAATAATGAAATGCAGTGAAAAGTTTCTCTTTCTGCCTTTTTTTTCTTTTTTTTTTTTTTTTTTTTTTTTTTTTTTTGGTGTGGCAAATGCAGAAAAAACTGACAGCTCAGTTGAAGAACAGAATTTAAGTTTATAGACTTTTCTTCCCTTGGCATCATCTTAAAATGTGAGGGAATCACAGTTGTGCAGAAGCGTTGTGACTTTCATTTTTGAAAATGCACCACTAGTGTACATCCCTTCGTGTAGCTCAAGACCATGGACAGCGAACTAATATTAAATCACCACTTGAAAAAGGCTCCAGTAAAATTTTATAAAGCAAAATATAAATTTCTATTCAAAACATGTCAGGAGCAAAGACAAACTTTAATATTTTCAAGATGAATTCAATCCTTTTAAAACATGGCATTTCAAATTTATTCTACCAAGTTTCAAAGAAATACTTTGTGTGCTCAAGTTTCACCTTGTCTTAATTAAAACATGTTGTTTATCCAGTTAAAATAAGATGAAGCCTACCTTTAGTTATTGTCAAATAATTCATTTAAATTTAACAGTTTTGCATATGGGTTGTTTCTTGTATGGTTTTGAAACAGAGTGGAGACAGAGAATTTTTACTAGTTTAGGTTGGTATTAGCTAAATGACACTAGAGCAAATTAAATTGATTTTTATCAGAGACTGAATTTTTTAATCTATAAAAGTGCAAAAATTAAATGCCACTTTGATAGACAGGGCTAATATAAATGGAGATGTAATCAAGCACTCTTTTTAGTTCTGGTCAGACATTGTAGTCTATAACTGACAGTGCAATGTGGCGCAAAAATGTTCATTTTATCTGCAAGAAAGTTTCAGGTTTTACATATATATTGATTCAATTTGGGTCACAGCATTTGTTTAATGTGTCTTTCTGTTGGATATCAGTTTATTTTGTTTTAAACATTGTTTGAATTGTCTTTTATTCCTTCTTCAAAAAGAAAATGAAATTTCTTTTATGAATTATATAATTCATTCAAAATTGTTTAAATTTCCAATTTTGTGTTTCTTTGGCTTATTTCACAACCACACTTCAGTGTGATCCATAAAGGCCTAGAAAATCACAGAAATCAATTATAATATACATGCTAGAGAAATTAAAGTTGTTTATAGTTAAAAGTAAACATTAATTTAAAGTAGTATTGATAGGAACAAATTTTTATATTTATCTATTATATAGGGCTATAAAGTTATTTGAATTGTAGGTTTTCAAACTTGGTGCTTTGAACATCAAGTTTGAAGTTTTGAACAAATTCATACTTTTTAAAATCAACATCTTTAAATTACTCGGAGTGAATATGCAATGACATTTTGTGTTGTCCAGATCAGGACCATGGTGAGGTCCCATGGCTGACAGAAAGGTGGTCCAGGGCTCAAGCTGGTATAGAGACCTAGATTAGGAGAGAGCTGTTGTTTAGGATACCATGGTTTTCAGGGATGGCACTCCAGAAAAGACTAAGTATAAATCTAGATGCTGGCCTAGTGAAAGGGAGACAATGTGGTTCATAAGAGAAGATACTTATGCACATAATTAAGAAGAGGTCTCTTATCTGGAGCTTGCTTTCCATCCAGCCTAATGTGCTTATTTTGCTGTTAACCAAGCAAGAGTAAGAAGTGCCCAGGAGCTTAGCAGGAATTTCTAGATGAGGTACTGGTGTATGGTGGGCTTTCTCTTTAGGATGGCGCATTTTAGAATGTTGACTTCCGCTTGCTTTGAAGAAGCCTAGAGAAATATGAGGGGGTTATGAGGAAGGCATCCTGAAGGTTGTCTTTGGGCTACTGTGCTAGCACTGAGGGGAGCCTGAGCAAGGACAAGGCATTTGCCCTTTGCTGTACCCTGGCGCAGCTCTTGGGGGTTGTGAGCCTTCTGCGGCTCTTTGGTTTCAAGGACACAGCGAGCTGCTCAGGACTTTGAGAGCCAACATCTGTCTGACTGGTGACGTCAGCAGCCCGTGTAATCCTCTTGTGCTGAAGGCAGATGCCTTATTTGTTTGGCTGGAGCGAGCCATTAATCCCTAATTCTGGATCAGCAAGCGAGGGGGAAAGACCGGACCGCTCCGACCCACCCCCTCCTTACCCCCACCTCCCACCCTAAAGCACCTTATACCACTGAAGCTTCTCAGCCTCCTCTTTCCTCCGGGAACGCGCTGAGAAGCATTGGAAACGCTTTGGTCCTCTGCAGGTTTGAACAAGGCTAGTAGGTCTTTCTCCTTCGGATTTCTAGGGCTATGTATATTTGTAATTCTTTCTCTCATCGATCGTTTCGATTTTCTTACCGGGACTCGCAGATCTTGCAGTGTTCAGAGTCCTAAGCCAAGAAGGGGTGGAGATTGCAGAATGTGGGTACGACGTGGTTTTAGGGAGGGCGCGAGCCTGGGGAGATGGAACGCGGGTGCGCGAATGGCTGAGACCACACGGGAGGACCGTCCGCACGCGTCTACACTGCTCCAGCTCCGGAAATCACTTGTCAGGACGCAGCAGCGTCCCTGGTGCTAGCCCCCTCCTCCTGCTTCTTCAGCCTGGAACTGTGCTCACAGCTACCGTGCTGTCCTCCAGGACAGGGACCGGGCCTGGACTTCGTGGTTTCCTCTCAGCATCTAGATGAAGTTTGGAGACTGAAATCTGGGCTAGCCAACTAGGGTCCGGTCCTCGCCTTACCTTCTTTCCTTTCCTTGGTCCCTCCCTCCTTGTGTTCTTCTCTGCAGACTCCCCACCTTCCCTCTCGCCTCTCTAATATGTGGTTTGATTCTATTTTTCAGGGGCGCCTTCTAGGGTCTCCCGCATCTCCTGCTCTTCGTGTTCTCTGTTCCTCGGACGCAGTGGGAGCGGGCCTTTCCTTCCGGCCCACCACGCTGTCGGGGACGTCGTGAAAAGAGCTGCCACCCCGCCCGCCTCAGCCCGCAGCACACTGGGCTCCGCCCGTAGAGGTCAACTCCCCTCACCCCTTCCTTTTTCCTGTTCGACTCTCTCCGCGCGCCCAAGCACTCTCAGCCTCTGACACCTTGCCGCAGTCCGAGGAGTACGCGTCCGCTGCGCTGCTTTTAGCCGAATCCCGCTGAATCCCTCGGTCAGGCCCAGACCCCTGATCCGCACTCTGGGCGGTGGGAAAGTTTTAGGAGCGAGCTTTTCTCTATGCACCAAAATCGTATGCAGACCAGATGGGCGGCCCAACCCTCCCGGGACCAGGCAGGTGCGGTTAACTTAATTTTTCCGCATTACAAAGAAAGATGACCCAGAGTGCCCTTGGATTTCCATCCTTTTCCAAATTTCTCTTACAAAACTGCGGCAACATTATCCGAAGACTCCCACGAGGAGGAATATCCGTGTGTTATGCTTACACACGCACATGTTTATTTTCTTCCTTTTTCATATTTCTTCCTCAGAAGCAGGAAGTAATTGACGAAGTTTCCTGCAACAGATCAGGCTATGCTTGGTTCTTAAAAATTTGCCACTCCTTACAAGTGCCTTAGGAGGATTTCAGGGTGAAGCGACTCAGATAATTGCCTTCAGTAAAATAACACGATTACAAAATTATATCTCTGCCTGAGGGGCAATTAACTTTGATTCACGCCGTCATTTGAAAACTAGATTTATAGACGATTGTATGTTTTTAAGTGTTTTAAATGGCATGCAGATATATGCATATGTATACGCAGTTACGTGAAGCCTCTACACTTCTACCCAACAGACTAATTAACAGCGGCTCTGGCAGATGTGCCTGGAGACGAGCTAAGACCAGCAGGCTTGTGAGTTACGACCTTTGGGTAGGGACCCAGAACCCCGGGGACGGGAGAGGGCGAGGAGAGAAATGTGGTAGTTGCAACGGGGGTTAGTTACTTTCCGGATCAAGAACGGAGACTCTGCCCTCCGTGTTCACAGCGGACCTTGATTTAATGTCATACAATTAAGGCACGCGGTGAATGCCAAGAGCGGAGCCTAAGGCTGCATCTAAAGAATTCTAGGGCAGAGCCTTTAAGAGGCAGAAAAGGGGACAGAATATTTATTGCAGGGGAACTTGGAGAGTGGTAGCGTGAAACCACCCTTTGCCACATAAAGATGGCCACAGTGATTTCAGAACTACGCTGGGGTTTCCAAGGGAAAGGGATGCCGTTTTTAGTGAAAGCCTCAGAAATTGGAAGGAAAATTCCCAAAGTGGATTTTAGGCGCTTGGCTGACAGCTGTCAGAACAACAGTAGGTTTCCATTTGTGCAAATATTCTACAGAAATTAAGCATTTATAAAGAATGTGTTTTTCAAAACAGTCATCCATAGTCTAGATCAAATTAGGGCAACAAAATAGAACAGAGGGAATATAGCATAAACTATGGAGCCCTAACTACACTGAACATGAATTTTGATTTTTTTTTAAAAATCTGGTGTCAAGATGTAAAGAACCCCCCCCCACACACACACACACACACTCTATCTGGCCACTCTGTTTGTCTCCATTTCTCTACAGTGCGGAGTCCTTTGCTTTAACACTCCAGGATAGTTTCCTTGTTTTTGTAAACATAAAACAGCTAAAAGTTCAATAGGGTGAAAAGGCCACTTCAGATACTTTGGAAGAAGATGGCAAATTATTCGGAAGCGGGGAAAGTAGACTGTATTGAGGTAGCAGTTCCACACAGGAAGCCGAAGTAACACCTAGTCAGAAAAAGCGAGCCTTGATAGATGTCTTTGTTCTGCCTTGGCCTGCAGTGGCAGGGAACAAAGGAATGGGGTTTCCTGGATGCTCTAGAGCGGCCGCGCCCGCAACGCCTGGCACTCTCCATGGTGCTGACCCTCTACTCATTCCATAATTCAACCAGAAAAGCAATAGGTCTCAACTCCACCCCAAAGAATCAGCAAGATGTTAGATAACTTACCAAATAAAAATTAAAAAGAGGGAAAGGCCTCATGTAGCGAAACAGCATTTTACCAAACAGTACGATCTAGCTATTGCCGCACTTAACTAGTACTCATATTTGGTAGGTACTCATCTTCACACAGTGTGTGTATATTTGACACAATTTCAGCTGATTTAAGGTAAAACCTATACACATATAAACAATTGGTCAGACTTTCAAGAAAGAGATCGAAGCAAAATGCATGCGTCTTATTATTATTTTCTTAAATCATCTTCCTTAAAACCAAGAGAAACAAAGTCCTCAGCTGTGTATGTTAGTGCTCAAGTAGTTCTCAAACAGACTCAGAACAGGCTCCAATATGGACTTTCAGGTTTTCCAGGAAGGAATGGGATTCAGAGTGACTAGGTGACACCTGGCGATAGCCTATGCAGCCTGAAACCAGGCGAGCAGTAGGACTATCTTCCAAGGGAGAGGGGGCAGGGCAGGAGGCTAAGCTACTGGAGAGCTGCTGTGCACCCGGCACAGGGAATGCTGCTCAGCTCTTCACCAGCGGGAGGCACTGTAGCATCAGGAGGCCTAAAGCCCGCACTGCGGAAAAGTCAGCCACAACAGAGTCCTCCTATTAGACCCTGCCGACAGGAAATAGGCAGAAATGCTTAGCAAATTCCATCCAAGAGATTTACAGATTTTCTGTAGCACTTTAGCAGTCGAAAGTGGAAAGTGTGGGCATTGATATTTTCAGCAAATCTCTGAATTTCCCAGCATATTTCACTATCCCAAATTAGATATTGAGAGTATTGACTTAAGTAATACAAAATAAGCTCCCTAATTAATGAATGAAAATGGTATGGAAAAGAAAGAAATAGGAAATAAATGTGTAGCAAGTCTGGGCTACAGATAAATTTCTACATCTTTTTGTGTTTGCTTGTATTCACAAACATAATTGTGTTAAACTTAACAAATAAAACAATATGGATTGGACAATACATGCAGAACCATGAATTTTTTGATCCAGACATAGAAATGGGCCATACATTGGCTAGCCTAAAAGAGATGTTTTCATTATATTTGTTTCACACCTGAATGTTGGAGATACATCAAATGATTCAGGAATTGAAAGAAGCCAAGCATGATATCCTCAGAAGTCTATTTCTTTGTCCCTACCCTTAGGGCAGATTTTATTTTCATCTCATTTTAAAGCTCTGTGAATTAGGTCTCTGCAATAATTATTTAGGTTTATATTTAATCTACAGAATTTGAGAAGGAATATGTAAAGCATGCTGGAAAAAAAAGAGCTACCAAAAATTTCTTTTTAAAGATAAAGGTTGATACTATTCCTCTTCTGACAATTTAAAGCAGCCAATGCAAATTAAAGCATCTCAGGTTATCACAGAGAACTCCACTTCCTTCCAGCATTCATACAATTCCCTTGATGTACTGCATCCACTCCTCATGCGAATTTCACAAAGCCAATGTCTAAAGCTGCAAAACAGTTTTGTCTGCATTCTGTTATGATTTGTATTACATAATGAGAACACACATAAGCGGCCTCAGCCTAATCCTACCTGTTTAAGACTATCCCAAACACTAGATTTAAAAAGGTTAATCACTTTAAAAATTACTTTCTGAAGGGAAGCGAAATATACAATACGAGCTTTACTGTTTGAATAAGGGAACAAATGCACAGTTTAGTAATTTAGCTGCCAAGATTAAGTCTAGAGTGGCTATTGATCCATTATGCCTCAAGATTTTAAGACTATGCTCAGCTTCTTTCAAAAATAATCGTCCAGTTTAATACCCATTACAAATTTTCCCTGCTATGAAATTCCATGTTCAGCACTTCTGCAATAAAACAACCCAAGCTTTGCAGAGAACTTTTCTGCACAGCATGCTGTAAGAGTCCTTTGGCAATCACAACTTTCATCTATTGGTCTGAAATTAAAGCTTCTTGGAATAAATTAGGAACAGCTTGACCCGTGGAGATACTCAACGACAACTCTCTTGGGAAATACATAGTGTATTTCATTCCTGGGAACAAGATCTAGCGCACTGCATCAGGAGATGTGTGATGGCAACAATACCAGAGCGCCCTCTGCTGTCCCTAGAAAGACAGGACAGCAGTTACAAAAGCCAGATGGCACCAAGTTTCAATGAATGAAGGAAACATTAAGCCCTTAAGAACATTTAATCTGTGAAATTTAAAAGCTCTCATAATATTCTGCTTCTGAAAATGCCACCTGATTTTAATTTTGAACACTTCTGCTCGGGTGATTGCCTTCTGCTCTGCAGGATAGTGTAAACTTGGTGTTTTGAAATTTACTATGTCATTTCTCTATTAGTATTTTACACCTTTCCTTTCTCAAATTTTATTTGGAAACACAAAATTGTAAATCACAGTGAAAAATCTCTGTGCTAGGGGTTGCATGTAGAAAAAATGGCTAATTTTTTCCATACCTAATTAAAATAAAGATGCAAAGCATAATTAATTATTTTAAACTATAATTTCAAAAAATTAAGGAAGTCCTGATATAAAGAATTGTTTTTGCTGCATTGCTTTAATAATTGACTGGAAGCTTGCACAGACTTTAAATTTGTGAATAAAATAGCTGTGTCTAAGGAAGAAATTGAGAAATTTGCATCATCTTTGCACATTTTCTCTCTCGGAAGCCTTCCTAATTTCCCTCCTTACTCAACTTGCAGATACTCCATCACCCAAGAGTTGACTTTATACAGAAACAGTCAGAAATGTAGATGTGGGTGCAGCCTTGCAAACCATGGGAGGCATTTTTTGCATTCAAATGAGTTTTTCAGTATTGGAAATTTTATTCTCAAAGAAAGGAAGACTAACTGAATGATAAAATCTCTTTATAATTTTTATGTATTACAGAGTTCATGCTGATTAAAATAATGTACAACTGTGGTAATTCAAAATTGTACATTTTAAAATTACAGCTTATTTCAAAACACACATCTGCATGAAGACTGTTATTGACTATGTCAGTGCTAATGTAATAAAATGCTTTTATTAATTATGTCCTTGTTAAATAAATACTATAAAAATAAAGTTCTGCTCATTGTATGATGTCAGAATGAAATAGCTGTCTAACATCACTTATTTTAACTTCCAAATGAATTCCCACAAAGATATTAAGCTATAAAGTTGCTAACAATATTGAGCTAATGTTAACAATTATGTGGTTTTATCATGTTCTGGGATAGAAAAAAATCTTGCTTAAATATTAAATTAACTTAAATAGTTGACCAAATATGTCAAATTCTGTTTAACTATGGATACATTTGTCTTCTTAATTCTTTTTCAAAGCATTCATTTGCAACTTTATGGCATAGTAAATGAAAGAAATAAAATTAGTAAAATTTTAATGATTTTACTCTATATTATAAAATATAGTATTTTATTTTTTACTTAGATTAATTTTATTTTGAAATAAATTTATATCTACCCAGGAGAGAACACAGTAACACAATTTTATTGTCTATTCTTAATAATTTTGATAGGTTTAAAAGTAACTTCCAAATAATTAAAATGTATAATATGTTAAGAACCCTTATTATTTAAAAAAAATTTGCTCTGTTCTGAAGGAAGGAATGAGAGAAAACAAGCAAAAAAAATATACAAACACAAAAAGAAAGAAACTAGGAGACATGAGCTTTGTAGATGTCCCCACAGTGCTGCCCAAAGTGAAAGCATCCCTGGTATTCACAGATCAGATTTGCATCCAGGATTTTTAATCTTTCTTTATTTTATAATTGTACAAAGACAACGTAACTATAGCTGAAATATTTCTTTTAATTTCCTCTACTTGGGACATTTACTTCTATAGGAGAATATTCATAAGAACTATATTTTTGTAAAGCATAAATATAACTCAAACAAGTAATAGTTTTCATGGAAGAATTAACCACAATAATTGTGTACTTTTTGAGATTAAATTGACATAGAGTATAATACTTATAGAACACACATATACACAAACATAAACACAGCCACATACACAGTACACACATACACACACACACACACATACATCTTTTCTAAATGCAGATTTCAGATTAGAGGGATCAGGCTTTAAAACATTCAGTATATTTTTATGTGTGTTAAAACTCAACTATCATTGCATTTGTTATCAACTCCTATTAGATAACTGATTTCATATAGAAATATGGCTAAATAGGAATTGAAAATATCATGCTTAACATACAACATAAAGATGTCAAAATATTGGTTGTTATTATGTTTCAAATAGAAGGTTAGTGGCTTCAAGTAGCAGGGAAAATATTTACATTGAAGAAAAATGAAATACTTTAAAATCCTAGTTGTTGCTAGAAGATGGCAAAATGGAGTAGAATGAGAATAAATTTGTTGAAATTTGTGGAGAAAAAAATCTAAGAAAATAATCGAATTCAACTATGTTTTTGATATTCTATTAGAAGATGCCACGTTGATGAAGGAAAAATCTTTGGCATTATTAAATATTCTCTAAAACTGTCTTCACTGGAATGTAGCGCAAGTCTGGTCTTGCTGAGGTAAGGAAAAGAGAACATACTGAAAATCAAAGTATCAGAATTCTTGACTTTATCATTCAACTCTTACCTTATAGATTTGAAAAGAATTTTGATTTCCCTTTCTTAATTGTGAGTCATACTCTTAATTACAAAAGCATTTTAAATGAAATTATATATATAGCATACATGATAAAATTAATATACCTATCAGAATTCTTGACTTTATCATTCAACTCTTACCTTATAGATTTGAAAAGAATTTTGATTTCCCTTTCTTAATTGTGAGTCATACTCTTAATTACAAAAGCATTTTTAAATGAAATTATATATATAGCATACATGATAAAATTAATATACCTATGGTATATATTTGGTAAAATAGCTTCCTCTGTCAGTTCATGCTTTAAATAAAAAATTCAGTGATATATGAAATAAAAATGCAGTTTAGAAAATGTTCTTTACTGATTTTGATGTTCTATGTAGATGTCACGATATAATTTTGGACAGGATCCTTAACTTAAACTCAGTCACAGTGTTCATAGGAATTCACAATACTTTAGGTTAATGTAAAGAGTCAGAGCACCATACCAATGTGATAGCTGGAAACACTGGACAAGGTCATTCCAAAGGTTATGAAGTTTAGGCTATTCTGCGATTGTTAGGTTGAAAAAATATTCTGTTGCCCAGAGCTATGTAGTTTCAATTTTCCCATTTAGAGAAACTTCTTTCTTACTAGGACTTCCTTGGTCTGAATTTCTCCTCTCAGTTATTGGAACTAAGCTATAGCAATTGTCTTTTAATTCTCCTGATAGTATTAGGTAAGTAGAGACTGGTTGCAAGAATCTGAAGAACCGATTATTCAGTACTTGAATTTTACAAAGCAGTATTTTGAAAGGGGAATATAATTTTTCAAAAGAATTATTTTACCTAACTTTTCAATTCAGAAAGGGTAAATATTTATAAAATATTTATAAAATCTCACTGAGCATCCCACTACTAGTTGGCTAGGGGAAAGGTCTCTGGAGATATGTGTGAGATATATATGTTAGTGACGATGTTTAACATGTACCACAAGGTTTAAAGTAAAAAATAAAATCAGCTTTAGCTGTAACTTGGAACTATCCCTTCTGAACATACCTTACTATCAAGATAATCTACTTAAAATTACATGGTACATATGGATTATTGATAACCATTAAAAATAGCAGATAAAATGAGAAACTGTTCTTCACACTCTAGCTGATATTAGAATAAATTTATGCAATACTTAATATTTTCTAAATGCCCTTTCAGTCAATAAAATATTTTTACATTGTCTTCCCCTCTCACCTTCTTTCTTTTTCCACTTACTTGATAATTATAGGACAGTAAGTGATTAGATCAGTAACTGAACATATCAATCAGTCTCAGAGGAAAAGCTCAAATTCGCAGACAGAATATACATATCCATGACCCCGAATCAACTTTTCTTTTAAAATATTGTGACTATGACTAGTACCTGATGTTTCAAAACATAAAACAGACAATTGTTTGTTCACTGTGTACATGCTAAATGTCAGACTCTTTCCATATATTGAATATTCTGTGATAAATGAAAAAGATGTGATTTCTATCTGACAGAGGTAAATTTTCTACCAATGTTAAATTATCTGCCTTTTGAACTTACTTTCTAAAATTTAATTTTTATCTTTTTTTTTTTTTTTTGTCTTTTTGAGACAGGGTCTCGCTATGCAGTTCAGGCTAGCCTTGAGCTCACTTTTGTAGCCCAAGCTGGTCTCGAACTCACACCGATCCTCCTGCCTCAGCCTCCCGAGTGCTGGGATTACAGGCGTGAGCCACCACGCCCGGCTCTAATTTTTATCTTTTTATGTGTTTCTATACCAATAATTTCTGAATGTGATAAGAAAGAATTTGCATTTTGATTTTCTAGGCTAAATAAGACCAATATATTACATTTTCCACTTCTTTATCATTTATATAGCAATGTATTTTTTTGTTTTACCTTTTCAAATCAATTTCAAAAAATATTGATACAAGCTGATTTATATTAATATGAGCTGATCGGCTATCCAGTAAGTTGAGTCCGTCTCGTTTGTAGCTTCTAGTCTTTGCACTTTTGGATTATAAACATTTACTCACATGTTGTCATACAGTTTGACTTCCATGTAGTCTGTACCACGTAAGTGCTCATCCAACTTCTGGAGTTTGGTTCTTATCTTTCCCTTTTATGTTTTTGGTGAGCTCTAACTTTGTTACTTTTATTTTTCCCTTTTTGTGTTTGCTTGTCTATTATTTTAGTAAGATTTTACTTCAATTATCAAAATTATTTTCAATGTGTGTCCTATTTTCTCTCTTTTTCTTTTTCTTTTCTTTTTCTGGAAGCAGATACTTTATTAACTGACCGAATCATAAAAACACCGTGGCAGATACCTTAGTTCATCCTTCTAAGAAGCCTGTTGGTCTGGTCTTCTCTATTTCCAGCATCTCCACCTTCCACAAAATGAGTGATCTTTTTCTTCATTCCACCTCCTGGAGATGATAACTTGAACAGCCACAGGAAGTTATTTGCCTCTTTGAACATTTTCCAACAGTATAGATCTCCTGGATGAGATCCTCCATGCAAATGATGCCATACTCACCAAGAGATAGACAGATAAATCAAGGAATTATCTGTCAAGCCAGTTCTCTTCTTAGTGATTTTACCATAGCCATGCTTGTATATTGGCTCATTTACTGACTTCAGGTTTGGGTGCCCCTTCCGCATGCAATGTATGGCTCCACAATTCTCAGCATGTTAATTGAAGCCTTGTTGAGCTTAACGAAGGTGCCACTGAAGCCTTGACGAAGGCGAAGAAGCTTCAACACCTTGTGGACCTTTGGGTTCACACTATTGATACCCCTGATCCAGATGACAAATGCCAGTTTGGGCTCTGCAGGAACATAGAAGCTGCCAGCTTTTCTTGACATCCTAGCCATTTGAATCTCAGTTCTGCTCATTTGTCTGTACTCCTTGTGGTAGTGCTTGGCTTTTTCATAGATGGGCTTCCTCCTCGCCTCGTAAAACATCTTCTGGACGAAATTCTTTAAGTGCTTTATCTTCAACTTTGTGAAATATCTTCACTCTTTCTTAGGGGTTTCTGGCATAACAGGAATCTACTTTTTCTTCTGTTCTACACCCTCCAAGGTTCCAGACAGAAAAGAGGAAGTCTGTATGTCCTATTTTTTTTTTACAGGGCCTTTAAGTAACTAACTTAGAAAAACCAAATGTTCAATTGGTCTTACTGAATAGGTAGCAGGCATACCAAATCTAGTGTAGTTGGTAAAATAGTCAAACTATCCAGACCAGCTTTCTCATAACTTTGTTATTTTACATGTTTACAATTAGCATTACATGAACTGTTTACTCAAATATCTGATCCAAGGCACTGCCACAGATGTAATTTCCAGGGTCCTCATTATACCACATAATTAACTTCTTATACTGCATAATAGATCCACAGGTGCCAAAAAAAAAAAAAAGTAGTCCTACGTCCCTAATTTATTATACAATTGCTGGCTATCATGCTGGCCAAGGCAATGACAGGTGCCATGCATATTAAAGAGGTCAAATATCTTTGCTGTAAGTTATGACTATTTAACTCATCAAAACCTATGAGGGTAGGGATTTCTACAATTTTGGAACACAGCTGTATAGTAATAAATATGTAGTTCATATACTGACAATGTAATCTGAGAATCTAGATTTTAGGTGTAACTATTACTTTAATTAGTTGAATAATGTGGATTACTGTCTTTCTTTCATTATTAGTTCGATGTGAACTGGATTAAGGATTCTCCAGAATATGCAATAAGTGTTACCTAAAGAGCTAGTTTGTACAAAAGTGAGCTCAGGACCAGCCTCAACTGCATAGCGAGACCCTGTCTCAAAAAGACAAAAAAAAAAAAAAAAAAAAAAAAAAAAAAAAAAAAAAAAAAAAAAAAAAAAAAAAAAAAAAAAAAAAAAAAAAAAAAAAAAAAAAAAAAAAAAAAAAAAAAAAAAAAAAAAGAGCTAGTTTGTAAATTTTTTCATGTTCCATCCCCTGAAGTTTAGCTCACTTGAAGATCTTGGACACATTTAAATGAGCAGCATAGCTGTTTCTGATGTATAGTAATGAATGAAACGTCTAAGAAACCAGCCTCAATGTGACTTATAAATGTTTAGTCTTCTATGTCTTAGTGTGACAACTCACATTGGTGCTACACTCTTTGCATAGTCCCAGTGTGTAAACAATGTGGGTATGAGCCTTATATAAATTCTGAGGCTGAAATACTAAAATATGCTACACAAATCAATTAATAATGATATAATTTAAACAATGATAAACTATGACCGCTAACAAATATAATTTTAAAACTCAATGAAGTATCCATTAAGAGTTTTCAAGCCTGCTGTTTTCGATAGTCAGCCCTCAGCAGTTTGTCCGTCAGACAGAGGCTAAAGATGCTAGCAATCTATAACCACCAGGGCTGCCTTCAGGGGCAAGGGAAGCAGTTCACTTGAGTTTCTTCTAATCACAATAACATTGAACTTCATTAGTCCACCATCTACTAGTTCTTAGCACAGTTTTCCACGTGAGACTTCAAGCATCTCAACTGTGCTGCGAAGCATCATTCTCACATTATGTAGACTGGGGAAATGATGCTGCAGAGAAGCAGCAAGAAGCTAGGAAACAAAGCAGAGGTAAAGTAGAATAGGTGCTTGTGTGTATCAACGCACTTTCCTTTCCTGGAACTATGCTAGATTAGAGTTTCCCACTGGTATTAGAGTTTCTCCAGCTACTCACCAACCTCTACTTTCCAAGAGACAAGTGAATAACATGCTCATAGCTGTGCTTGCGTGTTGACTTCTGTGTGTGAGGCAAGGGTTTGTTCCTATTTTTCATCAGGTGTTGAATGCTATGTATGACATGGAAAGCAATCTCCATGAGAACTTTTCAAAAATATAATTGTGTCTTCTTGAAGTATAATTATATTTTAGAATTTTCTCTGAAAATTTCTGTGAAGGGAATATTAATGAAAGATATAAGAACACCTTTCACCCATAGGCACAGGTTTTCTTTACTATTTTTAGGATCATTTTGGGGGGTCACAGGAAAATGAAGTGCCATGAAAAAGAGACTCAGAAATATCAGGAAGAAAGTTCATGGACTCCATTTAGTTTCATGGAAAAGTCATAAAGCAGGCAAAAGAAATATCTCAGCCACTCTCCTCCAATACTCACATTCTTTGGTGCATGATTGGAAAGGTCATACTTCAACCATGATTCATTAGCTTTCCTTAAGAGTAGTACTTTTATTTAGACCTAGTTGCTTCGGACCAGTGAGATGCAGTATAGAATGGGTAGTAATTGATAATAAATAGGCACCCAAATAAGATGACAGTCTGTCCTAGACTTACATGACTTGTGGTGAGATCCTCAGCTGGTTTACAAACAGGTTAATTTTTAAGCCAATGGCCAGAATTGAGACTACCAAATAGTTTGTGAAGTTCTGGTGCCCTGAAAAACACACGACAGCTAAAGACTTGACTCATGCAAATTCCTTCTAGCTCAGAAGTAGCTGTTGGCCCACAGGTTAAGAGTTAACCATGATTTGTTCCTATGTGCTTTTCCAAAATGCATCATTTCTCAATCCTTGAACCATAACCACATCAGCAATACAAGTACACCACATCCTACAGTGCACTAGCACATCCCCCACTCAAACTGGGCAGCTAATAAAGATCAAGGTAACCGTGCCTGGTTGTGTTAGTCCTTACTGGACTTTGGCCATCCCAGTGTTCCTTGTAACTAAAACAAAAATGTGTGTGTGTTTTATTCTGTCATCATATTTCTAGTACGAGATCAATGGCCCTAGGCTAGGGCCCAGATACTTAGAAAAAAGTTGAATATATTAGAGTAATATTTACAAAGTCATATCTACAAATAACAATGGATCCTAACATGTTGGAGTTGGGATATTTTTAACCACTGATTAAAACACATAGCTATCTTTTGTAAGGCAAATTCTATATACATCATCAAAGCATGCTTTATTTCTTTAAGTTTTTTTTTTTTAAGTATGCTTTACTGATCTTGGTAATGATTTTTTTCTTCTGTTCACTCAAAATACGTTTCTTCTTTCCTGTGTGCCTACCTGTAGCCTATCATTCCACCAATAACCTGATCAAATTTATTTCTGCAGTTCTGCACTCTCCAGGCTATATAGTTAACCTTGTTTTTGTAACCGTAAAATTTTTAGCTAAAACCATGGATTCTACCACTTAGGAACATTGTAAACATGAGTTTCTACAGAAGAACATTGTGTACTTCTGGAAACAAAATAATGAAGCCAAGAACACTCACTGAACTCTTCCAAAGATGGACAAAAATTTAACTAGGTGTGATTAATTTTCAATCTTTTTTTGCTTGTGGTTAAATCTAAAGTCAGAATAAGCATCTATTATTATTTCATAATAATAGGAAAGTACATGATTTGAGGCCCAAGAATCTTATGATATGCTCCTGCTAATGACTGGTAAGCAATACTATAGGATAACTGCGTCAATTACCTTCCACTTTATCTCCAAAATATCTATTTACTGTCCAGAGAAAGCTTACTAAGTACTTGCTAAGGAAGTCTTGCCATTACAACTTGGTGTCTCTCAAGACACAAGAAAACTCACAGGATCATTCTATGGTGGAACATGGCAAGAACAGGTGATGTTTGGGTTGGTAAACCTAGGCTTTCTAGGTCCTGAGTTCTATCCCCGGTATTGCAAAAAAATAAAAATAAAAATACAAAATAAATTTAAATGAATTTTCAAAATTAAAAAAAAATGCTTTCTGCCGGGCGCGGTGGCACACGCCTGTAATCCCAGCACTCAGGAGGCTGAGGCAGGAGGATTGGTGCAAGCTCGAGACCAGCCTGAGCTATAAAAGTGAGCTCAAGGCCAGCCTGAAATGCATAACAAGACCCTGTCTCAAAAAGACCAAAAAAAAAAAAAAAAAATGCTTTCTTGTTCCAGTCTCACTACTCCCATTTCTCCTCAAACCTCTTTCCTCAGCTTTATTCCCTATATAAAAGTTTAAATGAAATTTTTTTTTTGTTTCACTCAGAATCCTGCTTAAATAGAGTGGGAGCATGCATACCAAGGAAAAGGACATGGCAGGGAATTACAGAAAGCTTTATAGGATTCTGTCAGTGTCTATTTCTCTCAGATATCAACCTTAGCCTGTTTTGAGAAAGGCATCAACAATATATTGCAAAAAAGCCTACTGTTCACAACTGCCTCCAGGTTGAGACTCTCACGATTTCCACAAGAAAAAGAAATAAAGATAGTATGTTTGGCACCTCTGTCTCCTTAATAATGGCATTGAAAGTCAAAGAAGCCAGTGTGAACATATTAAGCTTTTAGAACAGTTAAACAAAATCTTCTACAACTACAGTATATATGAAAGATAGAAAATGCCATTCCCAGAGATGGCAAAAGATATAAAAGACACAGAAAGTGGAGCGGAGATTGGAGGATTTATAAAGTACAGTGGAAAAATGTTCTGACATTCTGTAAAAGAAACAAAGTTAGAAGTTCAATATGGCTTGAAACCTAAAGCATACATGTACTTGAAGTCAAAATCTTAACATAGAAATTAGAATCAAGGCTATAAAGTCTGAAGATTAGTGAAACCTATAATTTTGTATCTGATATATTATTTATTTCTAGATTACTCAGATGACTTGGTTAAGTATAGAGTTATGTCCAACATAAAGGGAAATCTAACTCTATTTCAGATAATGTTTTCAGTGAACCTAGAATAATTAATATTTGTTACTAAGTACCAATGAATTCTTTAGTATGCAGATAGATAGATAGATATGAATTTATTTATTCATGACAGTAAATCTAAGAGATTGCAACCTATATTTATAGCAGCACAGTTTAAAATAACTAAAGTTTGGAAACAGCCAAAATGCCCATCAACTGATCAATGGATAAAGAAGAGCTCTCAATTGAATATTATGAACTATAAAAATTGTCAACTTGAGACATTTAGAGCTCAGTGGGTGGGCAATGAGACCGTACTGTTACATGAAATAAATAGAACACACATGTATAAATAACACATGGTATCTCTGATGTAAGAAACTAAAAGTGTAAATTACGGACAGAAGGTATATTTGATACTATGAAATAGGAAGAAAATGCTCAGGGAGAAGGAGAGCAATACAGGGGGTGTGAGGAAAGGAAGTAAGGAAAGGAAAGCAATGGATATAACTCTCAGAGGTATGTAATCTTTGAGATTTTCTCGATTTTATTGGGAAAGGAGCTATAATGTGTAGTTGCCTTTTTGGTTTTTGGTCTTTTTTGATTTTGATTTTTTTGGGGGGGATGAATTGTTTTTTAGGTAAAGTTGACTTTGTCTTGTTTTGGGTGCTGAAGACTGAACCCAGGCTTCCAGCTTCTAGGCAAGTGTTCTAGCACTGAGCCAAATCCCCAGCCCCCAAAAGAGACATAATGTATATTTGACTTTTACGGAATCACTCATTGTGTGGTTTCTTGGGCTGGAATTTAAGTTCAGATATCTAGTTAGATAGAAAATAATAGAACCAATAGACAACTTGCTTGTATTTTGTTCTTCATATGCTATTTGATTGTGGACTAAAATTCTTAAATAAATCAATCAATATTTTTTCTATAATTCTCTGAAATATTCTTTAAAAATATTGTCTCCTTTGTAAAGCTTTATGATTATTTAAGTTTCTTTCATTTGATTAAAACACCACTAACATTTTGTATGTATTTTGTTCTAAGACATTAAATGAATGCTTACTCAGACTAAATGGGTACTATTTCTAGTACCCATTTAGTGTTATAATATTTATATTATAACATATAATTTATATAATATTTATAATGTTATAATAACATTATAAATAAAAACTATACTATTTAAATTTATGGTAGCAACTTGATAAGTGTGGCAGCAATTGTCAATAATCCTATTTTATCTAATCTCCTAGTTTCTCAAAGACCAGATAGTTTACCATTTGTTTGCATCCTTCTGTCCACAATGGGAACGGTCATACAGCCTGCACTGTGTAGGTGACACAATAGTACGGGCACCCAAAATATCCCAGCACACTGTCCAGTGGTCTGACTTCCTCAAGAGGGGCTAGGAAAGTACTGCAGCTTCTCTTCTTCCTGTCCTCCGAAAGCAGATGTGAAGGACATGAGGACAGAAACAGAGCAGTGAAGATGATGAAAATATTCTTACATGTCATTTCTTTCCTCCATGGATAAATCTGTAATTATTCCAAGGAAATATTTGGAACTAGTAGTCAGAAAGAATGTGTGACAAATAAAAGTTATTCCTCAAATTATCACATCTCAAAGATATCAACACAACACAGCCCACAGTTTTCAAGATGCACATCCCACTCCCATGACCATGCTTAGGCTTCTGTTCTACTTTCTCATATGCACATGTGCAAGAAAACTAATATGGCATTACTTGTACTGGAAAAGAGTGAAAATTAATTAAGTGATCGGGGGCCCAGCAGGATGGCTCAGTGGTCTAAAGCGCCTGCAGGCAGCTGCAGGGACCGCGGTTCGATCCCCGGCACCACATGCTGCGCCAGCCCTGCCCTCGGGGCAGGCTGAGCCGGCCATAAAAACAAACAAACAAACAAACAAAAGTCCTGAAACAAGTAAAAAAATAAAATAAAATAAAATAAAATAAAAGAAAGGGGCAAAAATAAATAAAATAAATTAAGTGATCAGCAGGAGTAAAGTGGATACATTGTGGAATATTTATTCACATTGAAATGTTATGCGGGGCTGGGAGATAGCTCAGTAGAGTAAGCACTTGCTTGACAAGCGCAAGGACCTGAGTTCAATCCCTGGTTCCACAAAAATAAATAAATAAAGGATTATTTTGGGGACCCGGTGGGATGGCTCAGTGGTCTAAAGCGCCTGGTTGGGAAAGCTTGGGCGGCTTCAGGACCATGGTTCGATCCCCGGCACCACAGGCTGTGCCAGCCCTACCCTCGCGGTGGGCTGAGCTGGCCATGAAAATGAGTGAATAAACAAACAAAGGTTCTGAAACAAGAAAAAAATAATAAATAAAATAAAAAATCTTAAAAAAAAGAAATGTTATGCATATACATATTGACACTCAAGCTCAAAAACAACATTTTATTTATTTATTTATTTATTATTTTTTGTCTTTTTGAGACAGGGTCTCACTGTGCAGTTCAGGCTGGCCTTGAGCTCACTTTTGTAGCCCAGGCTGGTCTCGAACTCACAGCGATCCTCCTGCCTCAGCCTCCCGAGTGCTGGGATTACAGGCGTGCGCCACCACGCCCGGCAAAAATCAACATTTTATTGACAAGAAAATTATGAAAGAGTACTCACAACATTTATACAAATAATAAAACATGGTAAAATTATACTCTGAATACATTCATATGTAATAAAGATATGAATAATTGTATGGACCTGACATGAGGCAAATTTAGAGAATAGTCTCTAGGGAAAAAGAGAACAGGAGGGTTAACTCATAAAGAAGTACAGATACACTTAATTGTGCTTTTGACTTAAAGCATGTGGAAGGCTCACCAATATTCAGCTATTAGCTTTTACATACTTTTGGATGCCTTGAGCAAATATTTCTACAAGTAAAACACACAATTGTCAATATAGTTCCCGATACTGAGATTAGCAACTAAAAATACTAAGCTTTTAAAAGAAACGTGATGGGCATTGTCTAACATGGATGAAACATTCAAAAAGGGGTATGTAGTAAGTGTTGTAACAAATATAT
This sequence comes from Myocastor coypus, assembly GCA_004027025.1. Lineage (NCBI taxonomy): Eukaryota > Metazoa > Chordata > Mammalia > Rodentia > Myocastoridae > Myocastor > Myocastor coypus. The sequence continues at coordinate 30,319 of PVJA010004015.1, read as the reverse complement.
TTCCCTTCCATTTAAATATATTCAAACAATCTAAACTGATCTGACGATGAAAATATGTAATATAACCATTGTTAAATCTATTAATAATAATAAATAAATAAATATATTCAAACAGAAGTTGAATGTCTCAAGTTCATTTGGGTCCTGAAAATGGCACTGGCAATGCTGTGATAAGGTTGCAAGTAGATTGTAGTCAACAACATGCAATTATTAATATAGCCATTTCTTTAACTTGCAAATTTCTGACATAAAAGCAACTTAGAATTTGGGAGGAGATCACAGAAAGATGCAGAAGATCGAATTGTCTAGAGAATCCTCATGTTTCCCTCCCCTGCTTGAAATTAATTGCAGCTAATTTTAGTCTGCTCACTACCAGTACTGTAGCAAGAAAAGGAGCTCCACAGTTTTGCCTATTTTATTTTATTTGTTTTTAATTTTTTTGTGTGTGGAACCAGGGATCGAACTTAGGACCTTGCATTTGTCAGGCAGGTATTTGTGTCCTTGGGCTATCTCCCTGGCCCCTGTCTGCTTTATTTTTATTCTCTTTGAAAGTAAATCCTTGCTCATAGGATAGCTGGAAAAGCACTTCTCAAACTTTGCTTCAGGGAAATGTTTAAGCTCTGGGTCTCCTTAAGTACAAATCAGCATCAAGGAAGACATTCTGCTAGAATCCAAGGCATACTACACTTCAGCTTTCACTTGGGCTAAACCCTTGTCAACTTCTTGATGAGTTATAATTATAGAAATTCTAGGGGCCCGGCAGGATGGCTCAGTGGTCTAAAGTGCCTGCTTAGGAAAGAAAGCTCAGGCAGCTGCAGGGACCGTGGTTAGATCCCCGGCACCACATGCTGCGCCAGCCCTGCCCTCAGGGCAGGCTGAGCCGGCCATAAAAATA